>UCOK01009435.1:0-28571 GCA_900474325.1 Synergus umbraculus | reverse complement strand
AGTTTAGATAGTGCTATTATACATCGTACATACATAGCTTCACTCATGATTAATATATAGCGCGTCGCGTTGTTGTGTTCTGGTGTAAAAACTGTCTGATACTGAATTCTAACATGATTTATATAGTAACATCGTATGGAAACAAATACTATTATATTATTTTAATTCATATATAAGTGGGTTCATGTGTTATACAAAAAACTACGTTACATCTTCTGAGACATTGCTCTTTTATTAAGGTAAGCATAACAATTCCACATTTTACACACATTTTCAGAAATTCGACACGCTGGTCACTCTTCCAGAAAAGTATCAAGCATCAGCTTTTGTAAACAATATGTATTAGATGAAAAAAAAAAAATTAAAGACAAGAGTCTCATTGTAACCCTATACATCTTTTACAAGGAATGTGTATACTTGTGGAAGTTCAGTTTTACGGAATGTCTTCTCTTCATTATAGAAAAACATCTTTCTGCAATTATGACGAGAATCTCATATATCAAAATATGAATGTTTATGATAATATGTATTACATCGGAAATACTATCTTTCTATAAATAAGAACGTACATCTTTTTCTTCACACCAACAGTTATACGTAATACGTCATCAAAGTTATGTCATAAAACGACCTTTACATATGAACAGTTGGATAGGTAACATAATATTAACCAGTATGATGACTCGGATGCATAAACATATAGGGTGAAAAGAAACACTCATACAAAATCTTAATATTTAAATATTGCAATTAATGGATATTTTGAAACATAAGCGAAATTTTCCATTTCTCCTACTCTTTTCATTATAGGGAGGGAAATTGACAATTTTTATTGGTTGAATAATTCCCACTTCTTTCATTTTTTAACTAATTTAAAGAATGCGTTCATTCTCTCAAAGACAGTGCAGTGTTTTATTCTTTACTGCAAAGAAATATTACTTTTTAACTTTGTGCAATGACAATTATATTTCCCAGTGTCTATGGACTCAATCCATCTTTTTCAAAGTTGGCATTACTCGGATTAGAGGCACGACCGTTAATAGAAAATGAAATTGGTGATTTCGAATTGAATACGAAGGATTTTTTAAGACCCACTATAAAAATTATTAACAAGGTCTTTCAGGGACATGTTTTCGATGTTCGAACCTGGGAGATGTTTAAAGAAAAATTCTTACAAATTGAAAAATATTTTTGGACTTGTGCAATACCTGGATCAATCGACAACATTAATATTGGATTATACACATTAAAATTTATAACCTCTCATGGTGCAAAAGCTATTTGCATTGCTAATGTAAACACTCAACATTATCAACAACAACAACAACAAGAAGAGGAAGAAGAAGCTGGTACCTCTTATAAACGAGTGAAGACGAGTTATAAACCAATTATTGTGATGCATATGTCTACATTCATTCATTTGCAATCACTTTGTTCCTGTATCGATGAACGTTTTCACCAGCTAGAACTTCTTTTACCAGTTGCCAATACAGCCTTAGAATTGGTTCTACATATTTTAATAAATAAATTTATCCAACAATGGAATCCACGAGATATGACCACTGAAGCTCTTCTACGGACCATCAGGGATACGAATTTTGATGAAATTCTGAAAAGTGTAGTGGCTGACCTAATTCGTGAAAATTATAAAGATTTTGCGGAAAATGATAATAAACTTTTTCTACATGAACTTCTTATCATGTGTTCACCTGCTGTTTTAACCATTATTCGTCATACATGGTATCAAAAACTAAAAAAGATACATCGATTACGAAGTAAGTTTTTTCATTTCTTGTAATTACTGGAAAAGAAATGAATGTAATCAATTGTGTAAATTAATTTTTTTCTTT
This sequence comes from Synergus umbraculus, assembly GCA_900474325.1. Taxonomy (NCBI): domain Eukaryota; kingdom Metazoa; phylum Arthropoda; class Insecta; order Hymenoptera; family Cynipidae; genus Synergus; species Synergus umbraculus. The sequence goes on along the minus strand of UCOK01009435.1, from coordinate 26,721 downwards.
ACTTATAGCAACGAAAAAAAATAAGTGTATTCTCATAACAATAAGAAGTACCCCTTAATTGTTTATAAAAAATATATATACAACTATCCAATTAAGGGGCAATAAATAACGAAACAAAAAAAAAATGCTGTTATCTTAAATTAGTTGTTACTTTTAAAGTATATATACATATATATAAAATTAAGAAGTAATAAAAAAAAAACGAAAACAAATAAAATGCTATTATATTCCTTTCTCTTTTTCTTAAGTTAAGTTATGTGAGAGGGGAAGAGTTATATATAGTCTACAAGTTCAATAGAAGCGATAATCATCAAAAAATTAAAAAAAAAGAGGTCAATGATCTTCTCCCCTCTACCACTCTTTTTTTATTTTAGCGTCACTTTAATCAACATCCCTTCACCCCTCTCCTCTTTTTTCTTTGTATTACGTGTTAGGTTATGTAATTTTAATTACGTAATTATTTCTGACCTTGAAATAAGGAGTGGGGGAAAGTTGAAGTGGAGGGAGTGTATGAGTGGGGGTAAACCGAGAGTGGGGGTAGACAAGGGGACGGCGCCAGAGAGGAGTGGGAGGGGATGTCGTCTGGTCTCGCCATAGTGCCTATATAACTATTCTCCTGAATCCTTCTCTCTCTCTAAGCGATATGCAGTACGGTACGGATGAGAGAGAAAGAAGAGGGAGATTATGAAATTGTCTTCTTTGACTTTTTACGATGACGTTCCCCAGGTACAGTTTAGATAGGAATACCCCAGGATAGGTTGACTATAAAATCAACACATCTGTTACTGCGTAATCTAAGTATTAGTATTAACACAAATCTAAGTACGAATGTAAGCTCGATTCGTTGCGAAGTTATACGGATTTTCCCGAAAATTAGAGAATAAGAGGAAGTATGAATCAAGGAACGAGCGACGAATCAGTACTCTCTCGACAGGCGTAAAAGCGACTTTAATTTTAATTGTATTTGTATGTGACTTATAACGTACCAAAATTGCATTTGGATCCTTTCTTTTTAAAGTTAAATAAATTCTAAGTACCAATGAATTGTTAAGCAAATAACGGTGTTTTGTGAACTCATAGACTGCTACCACTATCATATTTACTCATAAAATTATCACGCGAAACCCTACGCGTAGACATGGTCCTTCGAGCCGGATCCTTGCTGAGAGAATCAACTCAATAATTAAAGGCTCATGCAAGGATAAAAACTGAACGAGTGAATTCTGTGAAGTGGAATCAGTGAACTTTGAACATAATTGTGATAGTTTGGTTTCGCGAGTCTTTAGAAAGATCGAGAAAGAGAGAGTGCTCAGTGATAGTTGGAACTTCCAAGGTAGACTTCAATAGAGAGAGATTGACTGCATCCAGGCAGTCAAATAACACATTAAACGACGTTGACTACATTCCAGTAGTCGAATATCATTCATTCAACGAGGGTGGCTATACTTCTGAGCAGCCAAAAAGCAATTCAACGAGGTTGACTGCATCGGAGTAGTCAAATATTCAAGAGACGAGATCCAAAGGGGAGTTCCACCTGCAAAATCAAAGTTTTCAAGAAGACGTTGGCTATTTTGAAGAGTCTTCGAGTCAACGGTCACCTAGAGTTGTTAACAACACTTGGGTAAACAGTGAGTCACGATTGAAGCCTGTAAGTCAGAATATAAAATCGATTTGTGTACAAACTCCTATTGTTTCTGATATAAAGCGCTGAAGACAATGGCTGAGCTAGGACGAGCGAAGCAAATCAAAATAAATTGTAAGTCTCGAATGACTAAATTTAGAAATTATGTAGATAAATGTTCAGATACTCATTCCAACGAAACTATAAATGTTGATGAATTAAAATTACGCTTGAAAAAGATTGAGGAAGTTTGGAATGAGTATGACAGAGCTCAAACAGCGATGGAATTGTTGGCTCCCGATCCCAAATACGAGACCGAAAGAACCGAGTTCGAGGATAATTATTACAGGAACACGGCTCTAGCAGTTAAATTAATGAATCAATGTTCTTCTCGAGTTCAGTCTGGTGATTCGGAGGCCGGCAATTCAGAATCGCAATCGCAACGTATGCGCATAGCACAGCTCGAAGCCGAGCTCGTAAGTCAGCGTGATTCTGAACTGGAAACGTTAAGAGGAATTGTAGCGCGAACACCTTCCTCAGATACAAACGCCGCGAGATGAGATGCCTACGTTTGATCAACTCACCACATTTTTGAACGAAAGATGTCACATGTTAGAAACATTCGAATCAAGGCCGGTTGATCAAGCAAAGGGCAATTCAAACCCGAAATACAAATCGAATAGCACAAGTAAAGGTCACTCGTCGAAATCGTTTCTAAACACACACGTAAACATTTTATGTTTACTTTGCAATGAGAATCACTACTTAAATCAATGTCCAGAATTTATTAAAATGTCGGCGAGTGAAAGAATGCAAACAGCGATATCAAAAGGTCTGTGCTTTAATTGTTTAAGGCGGAATCACAGAATCAACGAATGAAAATCGGGAAATTGCATAAAATGCAATCGTCGACATCACACCTTATTACATGTCGATAATAAGGCTCATTCAGGCCCCGAAGAGGCCAACAGCAAAAATAGTAAAGGCCACGCAAAGAATCTTCACGTAATGGATTCATCTGGCGTTTTGTTATCAACAGCTGTCGTGAACATGCTTGATGATAGGGGTAGGATGCATGCATGTAGGATTATTTTGGACAGCGGGTCACAGCCGAACCTAATCACGGAAAAACTGGTAAAGCTTTTAAATCTAAAGAAAAATAAGTCTAGATTTTCTGTCGAGGCCGTGAGTGGGGCGGAGGTGACGAGCTCTGATTGGGTAGTCGCAGGCATTCATTCAAGGACATGCGACTACGCCACGAAACTTCTCTTTTTGGTCCTTCCCGAAATCACAAGCCACACTCCTTCCTCTCCCATCAACAAAGACGCCCTAAAAATACCTAAAAATATACGATTGTCCGATCCAAGATTTGACCAGCCCGCTGAGGTCGAAGCCCTCATTGGAGCTGAGTTGTTCTACGAACTCATGGGGACGAGCAAAATTCCTCTCTCTCTGCCACGAACATCTCTACAGAGCACAGGGCTCGGATGGATTGTCACAGGCAAGATCACTCCAGATTGGAATCGTGGTCCTATAAAATGCAATCTGGTTAGGGATAGTCTCAGCGCACAATTAGAAAAGTTCTGGAAGATAGAGGAAAGCGAGGAGAAGCAGCATTTGTCCAAGGAGGAGGCAGCATGCGAAATGGACTTTACCAACAATGTTCAGCGGGATGCAGCCGGCAAATACATCGTTCGTTTACCTTCTAATGAGAAAAAGCAGGAACTGGTAGCATCCTACGAAGCAGCAAAACGCAGATTCTTCGCTTTGGAAAGAAGATTGGAGAAGAATCAGAACCTAAAGCAGCAATATCATCAGTTCATCAGAGAATACGAGAGCCTGGGACATATGGAGCAGAGTCATCATAAATCCGAGGAAGGGTTCTATATGCCGCACCAGGCCGTAGTGAGAGAATCAAGTCTCACTACAAAACTAAGGGTGGTGTTTGATGCGTCGGCGAAAACAAGCACAGGTGTCTCATTGAATGAGGCCTTGATGGTGGGTCCAACAATTCAGGATGGGATCTTTGCATTGATACTGCGATTCAGGCAGCATTCTTTCGCGTTGAGTGCAGACATCGAGAAGATGTACCGACAATTCTGGATCCACCCTGATGATCGAAGGTACCAGAAGATCCTATGGCGATATAGCTCGGATGAACCGTTGAGAACTTACCAGCTCAATACCGTGACGTACGGGACGTCTGCAGCTCCATTCTTGGCGGTTCGATGTCTGAAGCAATTGGCGGAGGATGAGGCAGCTTCATTTCCGGTCGCGGCGGAGGTATTAAAAAATGATTTCTACGTGGATGACCTCTTAACAGGAGCCAATTCTCTGGAAGAGGCTAAGAATCTTAGGGATGAACTGATCAGTCTTGCAAATAGAGGTGGCCTTCGCCTATGCAAGTGGATCTCAAACGAGCAGGAGGTCATCAAAGACCTTCAGGACTGCTCGGATCGAACGAACCCGAAATTGGATCCGGATCATGCAACTAAAACTTTAGGTGTCTCGTGGAACGCGCGGGAAGACATACTTATATTTGAAGTAAAAGTGGAACCGGACCAGTCTGTGGTAACGAAAAGGATGATGCTATCAGAGATAGCCAAACTTTACGATCCTCTGGGATTACTAGCACCAGTTATCATCTATGCAAAAATAAAGCTGCAGCAGTTGTGGAAAACCGAAAGGAAGTGGGACGATCTTGTTCCCCTTGAAATATTATCAGCATGGCAAAAGTATCTGAGTCAGCTGCACCTGTTGAATGAATGAAGTATTCCAAGGGCAGTTCAAGTTCCGGGAACCAAGGAACGTCAACTGCATGGGTTCGCAGATGCCAGTGAAAAGGCTTATGGTGCTTGCATATACCTGCGCTCAACAAAGGGGAATAAACATTACTCAATATTGCTATGTACGAAATCGCGAGTCGCCCCAATAGAAAACCTCAGCATGCCTAGATTGGAACTATGTGCAGCTTTGCTGTTAGCCAATCTTTACAAGACGGTGAAGAATTCCATGAGACTTCAAATCAACAAAACGAGATTTTGGTCTGACTCGACCATCACACTAAAACGCATCAAGTCATCTCCTCATGAATTCAAGACCTTTGTCGCAAATAGAATCTCGGAGATCCAAGAACTCACGCAGCAAGCTGATTGGAAACATGTTCCAACGAAGGAGAATCCTGCGGATTTAGTTTCAAGGGGGCAACTTCCTCAGGAGTTTCTCGGGAGCACACTATGGAAGAATGGTCCAGGATTGTTAACAAAGGCGGAAACAGCTTGGCCAAGGGACATTCTGGAAGACACAATTGATCGTGAAGATGAGAAAAAGGGGATAACAGTCTTGACATCAGTCAGCGGAAAAATGAGATTCGATCTTTGGACACGGTTTTCGTCCTTGACAAAACTACTTCGAATTACAGCATATTGTCTTCGCTTCATTAAAATGTCACGCAGGCAAATGTACTCTTCTGGTTCGCTATCGCCGGGCGAGCTTCAGGGGGGGTTGTATCAAATAATTTCTGCTATACAACGGCAGGAATTTCACGAAGAGATTCATAGCTTGTTAGGGAAAGGGGATCTTCCGAAGAACTCAAGACTGCTAAGGCTCAATCCATTCATCAAGGAGGATCTACTAAGAGTTGGAGGACGAATTCAAAACGCGGAGATCGATTATCAGCAAAAACATCCTGTCCTCTTACCTAAAAACCATCCCATTACTGACCTTATTATTCGTGATAATCACGAGAGACAGCTGCACTCGGGTGCAAATGGAACACTATATGGGGTCAGACTTAGATTTTGGCCAATTGATGGCAGGCTCGCTGTCCGAAGGGTCCTGCACTCATGTCTCAAATGTTTTCGCGCAAAACCTACAGAGCCAGCGTATATAATGGGAAATCTTCCAAAGGAAAGGGTAACCGAAGCACGCCCTTTCGAGAATACAGGAGTTGACTATTGTGGGCCGTTTTTTGTGAAAGAAAAGCGTCTTCGTAACCGAGGCAGAGTCAAGGTGTATGCGGCAATATTTGTATGTTTCTCAACGAAGGCCGTTCATGTTGAGCTGGTGGGCGATTTGACCACAGAATTGTTTATCGCGAGCTTGCGACGATTTATCGCGCGTCGAGGAAAGCCTGGAGCAATCTACTCGGATAACGGTACTAATTTTGTTGGTGCCAAAAATGAGTTGAGCGACCTTTACGGCTATCTTGCCTCAAGAAATCATAACGAAAAAATAAAAAGATATTTGCATGAACAATCGATTGAATGGCATTTTTCACCACCGAGAACTCCACACTTTGGTGGGATCTGGGAAGCGGCCGTAAAGTCGCTCAAACATCATTTGTTGCGAACGCTGGGGGAGACCTACAAAGAATTGAGTACTTATATGTGCGAGATCGAAGCAGTACTCAATTCAAGTCCACTCACACCTATGTCGTCGGATCTTAGCGACTTGTGCGCATTTCATTTTCATTTCATTTCATTTCCAGGGCATTTCTTAGTCGGAAAACCATTGATTAGTATACCGGCCCTGGACTTTTCGCAAACTCGAATAAATAGATTGTCTTCCTGGCAGCACATGCAAAAGCTAAAACAAGATTTGTGGAAGCGTTGGAGTCAAGAATACTTGAATGAAATGAATGTGCGAAGCAAATGGCACACTGGATCGGCAGATCTAATAAAATTAGGCACTCTCGTTGTACTTAGGGACGAAAACCAGCCACCACTGCGCTGGAAGCTTGGAAGAATTGTAGAAGTCCACCCTGGAAGGGACGGAATCATACGGGTAGTGCATGTAAAAACGGAAAGCGGTATATTCGAGCGAGGTGTAAAGAAAATTTCGCCGCTACCCATAGAAACATAAGTTGTTTTGAACGTGAATCGTTCAAGTCGGGCAGTATGTTACTGCGTAATCTAAGTATTAGTATTAACACAAATCTAAGTACGAATGTAAGCTCGATTCGTTGCGAAGTTATACGGATTTTCCCGAAAATTAGAGAGTAAGAGGAAGTATGAATCAAGGAACGAGCGACGAATCAGTACTCTCTCGACAGGCGTAAAAGCGACTTTAATTTTAATTGTATTTGTATGTGACTTATAACGTATAAAAATTGCATTTGGATCCTTTCTTTTTAAAGTTAAATTAATTCTAAGTACCAATAAATTGTTAAGCAAATAACGGTGTTTTGTGAACTCATAGACTGCTACCACTATCATATTTACTAATAAAATTATCACGCGAAACCCTACGCGTAGACAACGTCCTTTATGTTTAATCAAATAATTGTATATTCCTTTAAAAAAGACATGCTTGTTAATAACAATAATTGTAAGTCTGAGTTTAGAAACATAATACCTTAGTATTTCTCTCGATAATACTATTTCTCTGCCAATGAGTATATTTGCTGGGTTTTCCATTCCTATTAAGAAAATCTGGAATTCCCCAAATCTTTAAGCTTTTTATGATTCTACCAAAGACCTAGCTTATTACTGGTCTTGCCACAATTCTATGTTTAAAAGTTCTATGCGCGCTAAGGTCCAGGTACTCTTCAACCCTTCAGATTTAACCATCATAAAATCCAAATGCTACTTTTTCTAATATTCTTGCTTTCTCTAAAAATGTGCCTCTGAACCTTAGAAAGTCTCTTCAACTCAGTGATACTTTGATCTTGTACGAGTTCAGAGCTTCGTTGAATTATCTACTGAGTTACATTTTCGTATCCTAAAAATTCACATCTTCTTAAGTCTCTCTATTTCTCATCATCTTTTTGAGTTTTTCTCTATATCTCAAGAGTTGATTACATCTTTGTTCATCACTTTGAGTCTTTTCATTTTTCTTGACTAAATTTCATTGTGTTGAGTTTCTTCAAGTTTCTTTAACTGATCACACTTTTCTTTTGTTAATTTATATCTCTTAAATCTCAAACATCTTTTAAATCAATGTTTACTCATTGATTTGCGAGTTATTTCATATCTTTACATCTTTAGTGAAACATCTCTCAAAATAATCTAATTATTTCTTGCTAAGTTTGTGAAACTTCTCTCAGATTCTGGATTATACCTTAAATTTCTTATTCATATTAGAAATCATCGGTATTTTGTGAATTGAGCAATCCTGTTAATTTAAATAAACTTTAATTGTGTTAAACCTCTGTATTTTTGATTTCGATCACCAGTACTACTTTTAACACTTTACCTCTAAGGTTGGCCATGGGGGTGCCCACTGGTCAAACGTAGAGTGGGTCTCTCAGGATGGTATTTTAGGGGAAGACAGGAGTGAACCAGGAGTAGGCCAAGTTTTGGGCCGGCGTACTCTCTTCGTCTGTTAACTGGCCATGGGTGTGCCCGCTGGTCAGGTAACAGATGGTTTCACAATTTTTAGGATGGAAAGAATGGATGTTAAGTTCCCCAGGTTCTGGAAGTCATCCTCAGGTTGTCCCAGGATAGGTCGGTGAGAGCCGACGTATCCTTTATATGAGTGTACAGCTATAGTGGTACCTGCCAGTCGTACTCCTAGTGGATCTTCCCTGAAGAAGACGTCCAGGTTACGTCCCGGTCTTTCTGCTATGGTGGTAACCCGCCAGCAGAGAGACCAGATGAGTTTCACTGAGTGCAGGCTAGCTGCTCCTCAGCGAACTGATTGAATACGCGTCGATTCAGTGCTTTTAAGCACTTGTAGTTACGTAATAAGTAGCCGCTGGGTGGTAGGGGAAACCGGCTGATGGAACTCTCGCCCCGCCCGCTCGGTGACGTAATTTAATAGCGATAGAAATTGAAGGATAGGAATATGTGACGGGCGACAAGACTGCCCGTTACAAACAAATAATTTTTTTAAACTTTGGAACTAATTTTTTATTTTTTTTCTTATTGAAAAATGTACTTCAGACACTTTAGTAACTACTTCCAAAATCTGGGAATGGACCGTTGAAAATTATGTCTGTAATACATTTTTTAACTTTAGCTCTCGCGCTCGGACCACAAGCAATCGCCTGATCCGGCCGGGCAAACGAACATCGAGCACGATAGCTGATATTCAAAAATTTATTACAGACACAATTTTCCACTGTCCATTCCCAAATTTTGGGAGAAGTTACTAAAGTGTCTGAAGTACATTTTGCAATAAAAAAAGTTTAAAGTTTAAAGAAAATTTTTTTTATAAAAATAGGCCATATATTTATAAACAATTGGTCTAATGAATTTCTTGTAATGCTTATTGAAAAGCTGAAAGTAAATCCTAAATTTTACTACAGCCACTTATTTTTTTAATAGAATTCTTTTTATCGTATACGCAAATCTTTAGAGGTAGATTTTTCCAGCGTGAAAATTTTGAAAATTCACAACTCCGAAATTTTAAAGATCATGGCGAAATAAAAAAATACGTGTATAATATTTTCGACCAAAAAACACAAAAAAAAAAAACATTTCGCGCGAAATAAATTTTTGATTGTAAATTTTTTTATGGAATGGCCCATATATAATTTAATCCTCCTATGTTTCCCAACCAAAAAACTTGTCTCCTACAACACTTAACCGAGTTCTCGAGTATTCTTTAGGATATCGACCCAGGACCCGGGACGGGTATTAGGAGAGGATTTTACCACTTTTGTTTGGCTTTAACTTGCGGTTCGCAACGGATGCCGAATTTCGAGTTTCTTCCGCGGACGCAAGCCCCCATCCAAAAATCTCTCTCTTGACACCCCCTTACCATTATTTCCCCAGTGAACCTAGTGCACTAACAAACTAAATTCAATGAAAAGTGTAGTGAACCTGATGTGCAGTGTCTACCTCCCCCCCAATCAATTAAAAACATTTTTAGTGAAGAGACCCCTCGACCATGGAGATTCCTGCCTTTACCTGAGTCAGAATCGACTCAACCCTCATTCTTGATTACATCTGAAGACGCAAACTGCGCACCTTCTTCTTTTAAGATTAAAATTAGTTTGGCTACAAGATGGTGAATTCCTCACGTACACACCATCTGAGTTATGTGAACCAGCAAAAAAGGCTAGTGAAAATTATAACAAAAAATTTCATAATATGTTGGTTTTTTTTTCAATCATGGGGTATTTGTGCATGTGTGCATTTTTGGTTGCATATATAATGCACACTTATTATTATCTGAGTAAATACTATATAATGTTTAATTACCATTAACTGAATTCTCATCATATTTCGATGATGGTGACGGAGATGATGATTCCTGTGTAGTACGTCCATTTCTGTTATCAATTTTTGCAGGTGATTTCGAACTGGATGGATTTTTGGATGTCTGAGTATGATTTATTCCCAAAAAATTATGTATGCCTTGAGCTAAATTGGAAAAAAATCCAGACATCTGATCCATGAAATCACTCCAGCATGGTGAACGTATGACTCTAGTTTTTATAGGATACTGAGAATATCCTTTAGTACTGCAAATGACGGTTGTCAAAAAGATTGAGAGCATCTTCATAGCTCTACAATTCGTGAATTTCTTCTGTTGCTTGAAAACCTTCACAATCGGAAACTTTCCGAAGAATGATTTTACAGGCCATTTACATTCCCAACACGAGGCCATCTTACAGATTATGTTTTATGAGGTAATTGTGAGCAGTTCCTGAAGTAATAACATTTATCAGGACATGACTCGCAATAAAAAATATCGTTTTCTAATCGAAAATTATTAGCAGAGGAAAATTTAAGAGAAGACTTGCAAGAGTTATATGTATAGATAAGTAGCACCTTCTGCATATATAGTGCTTTGTAATTATCTAAATCTCTGTCAATAAACTATTTCAGTTGTAATTGTCGTCAAATTCAAGGCAAACGTCACTGTAATCATGAAGTCCATTTTATATAATTTAACTAATTTTTAATTAATTGGAATTACATTTTAAATTTTAAATACTTAAACATAATAAGTTTTTGTTATTATTTGCACTTTTCAGAAAATAAATTTTTCAATTTTCATTGGTACTAACCCCTTAAGTGATATCGTCATTTTCGGCCTGTATTGATGTGAGGAAAATTTGTGGTAGAAAAATAAACTAGATTCTAATAAATCAAAAATTAGTTTTTATTCCTGACTGAGGGTGTAAGTTTTAATCATATCTCGTCAGCTGATAGATCTTAACTCCCCGTTGGTTAGTTATAGAGAGGTCACATAGTTACGAATTTACAAAATGTAGAGTGGGGGGAAAACCCAAGCATTAAGGCCTTTACAATTTCATGTTAAAGCAATTACAATTTTAAACTAAATGCCATTCTTATACAAAAAGTGACCATAAGTTTTACAAAATTTCATGGCTATGGTTATGGTCTCGACCCCTTCATACCTGGGTCGAGAGATTATTCCTTAGCTAATAAAGGTTTCAGACCTACTTTGATTTGAGATTGCAATAGTTCAGCTTAAGTAATAAAGTCTGAACCTTCACCGTAACAAATATATTGAGTTGTAGAATGATGCAGAAATACTGAAATCATTAATTTGAACCTCCCTTTCATGTACTTAAGGGTATAATAGTCTAGTTAATCACTTTCGAAAAATCGATTTTTTTTCTTTAATTTTTCGAATGTATATGTATTATAACGTAAGATGAATTTAACGGTTATAATGGTGAAATGAGAAATATATAATTTTATTATTTTGCTTCCTCATTTGTCGCCCTATTAACTTAAAGACAGTTGTAGATAAATTGATGAAATTTTTAGAGTATATTGGAACCACTAAAATCTCAACACGTGCTAAAGGATTTTTCACAATATTGAATTTTAAAATTTTTATATAGATTTTGAATTTTTGTAAAATTGATTTTTCGACTATAACTTCTCAAATAATGAAAATTCAAAGCTTATGTAATGGAAAGAAAGATTCCTTGCGTCGAAACGAATCGATTGACCTGTATCATTAATAAATTTTATAGAATTTTAAGAAAATTATGATTATTTTTATTGCTTCCTCATAGGGGAAGCTTTGTTTTTGAAAATCGTTAATGCTTCCTCTATGAGGAAGCAAATTTATTTGCAATATTATCATAATTGTGGAAGCAAAGTGCTCAAAAATGAGCACAAAAAAATATAAGTATAGTTAAATGGAACACCCGAGATCGAATTCACAGCTAGTTTAATAATGATTTTAATTAAAACTAAGCCATTTGAGCGCCAGCTTGTTTTTCTCTAAAACAAGCAGAAGTATTTTTTTAAGTTAAAGCGAATTTACGTTACATAACCCAATGCTAGCATAGTACCGCGGAGAGGGCGGGAAAAGGGAATATTCACTGAGAAACCACTGAATTTACAAAGAACCAATAAACGAAATTTATTAATAAAGAAGTAGCTATTACGTCACACATTGAGTTATCAAGAAAATATAGTGATTAGAGCAAACTATTAGTGAAATTGACGAACCCCTGTTCGTCAATGTACAGCGATGATCAAAAACAATATTCAGAAACAGTTCAAATCAATTATGATAATCACAAGAAGAGATAAGTGAATCGTTACCTGTACTCGAAAAGGCGTGGTAGATAACACGCCTTCCTCGAACTTGTCCTCTAGTCAAGTTCGGCATTTAACAATTTTACGAAATATTCAATTCCAATAATCTCAGGCTCAATAGGCCGAATCCACAATAATTCAAATCAACTGGGTGGTTCCTTCACCACATCCAGGATAATCTCAAATATAATCAACTTAAGAGCTTGCTAAAAGGCACCAAATAAAAATGCGCGATAACGCCACAGACTTCGAGCACAGAGTGAACAAGTAATCTCTCTCTTCCTGTCTCTTGGCGTGCGCGAAAACAGGCAGCGCCGCGAGACTATAAATTAAGTTAATTCCCTAATGGTAACAATGTAGTGAAACTGGCAACCGGCTGATTACGCTGTCATCTTCCTGGTCGTTATCGTGCACGGGAATCACATCCGTGCACCTTGACCAGGATCCTCTTCTTGCCTAAGCGATGCGGATTGGACGTCAGTTGGAGAGCATGTGTGTGTGACTGTGACTTTGAGGCACCAATGGCTTAAAGTTAAATATGAAACATAAAGTGTGACAAAAATATAAGTTGGATTTCGAGTGATTTAGTTTTCCAGGTTCCGGATTGCTGCTTGATGGTCAGCTGATTGTTAGAGAGCTCATGTGCTCCAATCAGCTGACAGGTTGTGTGCAAACAACTTAACACTCTGTGTTAGGAGTTTATCGCGAATAAGTTAATTTTAAGTTAGAATGTGAAGAATGTGCGTGGTATAAAATATACCACGTCAAAGTATCTAAGAATATTGTATTAAATTTTTATGAAGATCCGAGCAGTATAAGTGTATTTTTTTCAAACCAAACGTTACTATCTAACCGCGCGAACATGTTAAAAAAACTTTAAACGCGTTTTTCTGAAAACAACGTTTTTTCGGACGCCCCACACGATTGCTTGGGAATCAGTGGGTCGATCCTTCTGAAATTTTTACCACATATTCTACACATAAGTACTCGCAAAATGACCTATTATTGTGTTAAAATTTTGATTTTTACTATATTTTTTTCACAAAAAACAGCGAAAAAAACCTACTTTTTTTCAATTTTTTTGACTTTTGTTAAATAAAATTGACAATATTAATCACAAATTAATATCCATGGCTCATTTTGTAGGCACTGTCATACTGATTCTAAAAAACTTTGTGTTTTTTCCGACAAGCCGTTGTCAAGATATCGTGTGGGAGCCGACCTGCCTCCAAATTATGGCGTTACGTTCATCTGCATATCTTCCATAGCGTGCTCACAAAAAATTTCCGAAAACAGTCTATTTTTTTAGGCTACAGACTAGACTACACCCTTAAGAGAAGGTTTGATCCGAAGATAATCGAGGAACTTCCCCTAAAGATAATATAACTAAAACAGGTGTTCACAATTTCACAAACAAAATTGTTATGACTTAATATCTTGCCCCCCCCCCCCTTGAACGATTGAGCTCAATGAACAACAAATGACATTCAATTACCGTTGCATTGATTTTTTTGTACAACTGATTGCCCTCATGCAATTTTATAGGGATTTAATGATGATTACAATATTACAAGAGTTTTTTCTCAGACAAAACTACCATAGGGTGATTGATACCGCAAGGTTTGGCTCTCAAACATCTAATGTTTTTATTTTATGTACATAAATAAATAAAAACATGCATTGAAAAACATGTATTTCATGTTTTTATTTCATCTTATGTATTTCATGCCGCGTAATGTTACGTCCAGAGATTTGACCAGAGTATCTCTCGAACGAAATTGTTAGCTATATGCTCTTGTCGGACAATTACAAATATGAAAGCTTGACGGATCTAGACAAAGATGTGGAACAAACGACTGTTCTTAATAATGAAAATAGAATTCCGCCCCAGTCAGAAGAATCATTGTTTCCAGAGTTAGCTTACAAGAAGAAAGTAAAACCATCGGCTCCTGGAAATATAGTGCAGAGATCGGCTAAGCAATCCAATAATAATAATTCACAACTGACTTTAAATAAATCTATGGATCAGCTAACTTCTATGCTGGCTACTTTAATTAATGCAAAAAGGAACAACTGATAATAGACCTAGGAGGGTGAATAATTTCACCAGGTCTAACTCTGATCTGAGGAGAAGTAACCTCAGATCGAATAATCAACAATCAGCCGACACCCCTGTACAGAGGGAAGGTCCATCTTATAATCCGAGGGAGTTTAAACCTCCAAAAGCAGAACCCCCTTGTTTCAATTGTAAAGGGAAGGATCACGACTGGAAAAATTGCCTTAAAGACTTTGTTAGATTCTGCCATATTTGCTGTAAACATGATCGAGACAAATATAATTGTGACTCTGACTAATGCCAGGGAAACTAATAAAGGAGAGCAGACTGAGGGTCGATGCTGCTACTTTCTATCCTAGAAAGGCCTTCATTTCACCTTCAACAGGATTTTCACCGGATACGACTCACCTTAAAATAATCAACTCATCGGATTCATCAGGGAGTTCTCGCTCCAAATCACTAAGTCATTTACCTTCAATTTCGGGAGATGAAATTGAAAATCATCATACTCAGAATGAGTCGAATGAATATAAGTCGATATTAAATAAGTCAGATTTTGATAAATCGGAAATAGATCTTCCAATTTTGAATACGGTCAGGTCACATCAGGACATGTCGGAACTTTCCTTGAATTCGCGACTGAATGAATTGTCAAGTGGCATAGTTCTAGATGCTCCTTTGTTGTTTAAAATAGGTATTTCATCTAGACCTTATATTACTATCGAAGTAGGTAGTAAGAAATTATATTCACTCTTAGATACTGGTTCATCGAGAACGTATCTAGGACCTTCAGGCATGGAAGCTGTTAAATCAATCGGTGGTAAGATTGATTATAATAAGTCAGGTGCTGCGTTGATGGCCAATGGTTCCGTAGAAACCATTGTTGGCGAAGCACACCTTCCAATCACTTTTTCGTAAGTAACTCCCGAGATGGATGTTAAGATCATACCTGGTCTAGCTGATACCTGTGTTTTTGGCATAGACTTTGGAGAGATTTTCGGAATAGTCATGCATTTGCGCGACCGAAAATTATGGCTGGCTCACGAGCCAATCTTAAAATTCGCGTTTGATCGGGAGGATGTAGGCACTTCGGATTTCTGCAACGGCATAGCATTGCTCAAGGACATGGAGAAGGACCAGCTAGAAAAGTTCTTGAAGAGAGTCATTCCACCTCCACCTGATAAGCTGCATCCTGCTAAATTTGTCGAGCACGTGATCGACACACAGGGGCACGCTCCAATTAAACAGAGGAACCATCGAATGTCCCCGAAAGTGACTGAAGCTCTTGTCACATTAGCTAGTGACCTAATTGAGCAGGATTTAATTGAACCATCTAGTAACGAATGGTGTAATCCAGTCGTGATGGCTAAGAAGTCAAATGGAGACTATCGTCTCTGCATAGACTTTCGTAAGGTAAACGAAGTCTCAAAGAAGGATGCGTATCCCCTTCTATTTATGACTGAGATTTTAGAGCGGCTTAGTTCAGCTCGCTATATCTTTAACCTTGATCTTAAACTGGGTTACCATCAAATTCCTCTAAGTAAGGAAAGTAAGGAGAAAACAGCCTTCATAATCCCAGGCAAAGGTCTTTATCATTACAAGCGAATGCCGTTTGGTCTCACAGGAGCTCCGGCTACATTTCAACGTCTTATTGACAAAATTATCACACCGGAGTTGAGACCACACGTCTTCGCCTACTTTGATGACATTATTATTGTCTCTGAAACTTTTGAGGATCACCTTTATTGGTTGGAAAAGACCATTAATAGACTAATAGAAGCTGGACTCACTTTGAATCCCAGCAAATGCAATTTTTGTTTGCCAAAGGTTAAATACCTCGGATTTAAAGTAAATAAGGATGGTTTGTTAGTTGACGATGATACAATCAAACCTATCCTAGAATATCTTCAACCTAAGAATCTTAAACAGCTGCGTCGTTTTATCGGTGCTACTTCATGGTATAGAAAATTGATCAATGATTATGCAAAGAACAGTGAACCTCTCACAAATTTGACAAGGAAAGGCGTAAGTTTCTCGTGGAAGGATAAACATGAAGAGGCTTTCCAAACCTTAAGTACGGCTTTGACTACAGCGCCGATAATCGCGTATCCAGACTTCAAAATACTTTTCGTGGTACAAACCGACGCAAGTCAAATAGGACTTGGAGCTGTTGTAATTCAAATTCAGAACGACCAGGAGCGAGTGATAGCATACGCCAGCCGTGTTCTCTCAAGTGCAGAAAGGAATTACTCAACTACGGAGGAAGAATGCCTAGCCGTAGTTTGGGCTATCAAAATGTTTCGTCACTATCTTGAAGGATATAAATTCACTGCCATCAGTGACCACAGCAGCTTAAGATGGCTGTATAATTTAAACAATCCAACTGGCAGGTTAGCCAGATGGGCACTTGATCTTCTGGAATACGACTTCGAGGTCTTACATAGGAAAGGAGCCATGCATCACGTTCCGGATGCACTCTCCAGGATGTTCGAGAATGAAGAAGTGGACCATATCGCAGCGTTCGAAGAGATTAATTATGAGTGGTACATACGTCGTAGGGAGGCTATACTTGCAACTCCGCACAAATTCCATGGCTGGAAAGTCGTCGATGGAAAACTTTACAAGTTTAAAAATAATCGTCTGCTGGAAAATCTGATGGATGATCTTCAAGCTTGGAAATTTGTAGTTCCAAAAGACATTCAACAGGAAGTTTTACGAGAAGTCCACAAGACGCCCGAGGCAGGCCACCTTGAAGTTGAGAAGACTTACAATCCTGCTTCAAACATCTACTTCTGGCCTGGAATGTTTAAGGATGCTAACGCATTCGTAAGGAAATGCGAAACATGCCAGCTAAATAAGCCGGAGCAAGCTCAACCTAGAGGATTGATGGGAAGATCGTGGCAACGAACATCATGGGCCCATTTCCTCGTAGCAAGAAAGGCTACGAATATCTGATTGTATTCCAAGACTTGTTCACTAAGTGGATTGAGTTGGCTCCCTTGAAAGCAGCCAACGCTCAAACAATCACAGCCGCATTCATTGATCTCGTAGTAACTCGTTGGGGAATTCCTCAAGTCCTCCATTCAGATAACGGAACGGAGTATAGGAATAATGCGATACAGGAAATGGCTGAAGCATTTGGAATTCACCATTCTTTCACTTCACTTTATTATCCACAAGCAAACCCAGTAGAAAGAACCAATAGGGTGCTTAAGACGATGATCCGATCATTCGTAGGTCAAGGTCATAGGAACCTTAGCGATTTTAGGTTCGCTTATAACTCATCATTACACTCTACTAATAGAACCACTCCCGTATTTCTTAAGTTAGGAAGGGAACTTCTTCCGCGAAAGACCTTCCGCGGTCTTGTGGATGGGAAATCGACCTGCCAGACCCTGATTTACCAGTCTGGACAGATCGAATGTCTAAGATGAGACACTTATGGGAGCTGATTACTACCCATCAAGATCAAGCCTTCACTAAACAGGCAAAATATTATGATCGCAGACAACGAGATCTGCAATTCAAACTCGGTGACTTGGTTAAGAAACCAAATAATGTATTGTCTGGTGCGAAAGACAAGGTTGCTTCTAAGCTGGCACCAAAATTTACAGGTCCATATGTGGTGGTAGAAGTCATATCACCCAATGTTAATGCATTAGCCTCTCATGAAGGCCGTCTTGCTGGACGTTTTCACGGATCACATCTTCAAAGATTCATCGACAGTGATAAGGATGATGTCGATCCTAATGATCCAAAGGAAATTGAAGGTCAAGCACAGCTTGATAGGGAGCTCGTGGAAATTCACGATTCAGATCCAGAAGCTGAATCAGATCGGGAAATTAATCCCGAAATTAATATCGATTTTGGGTACGGTTCAGATCAACGGGAAATCGAACCGGAACCCCCGCGTCTTATGCGACTTCGTCATAGGTCCTTTTCGCGTTAAATAACGGTCAGTAGTGCAGTATTAGAACTTTTTAAATTATAGCATTGCTACGAACTTTTGAACAATTGTGCATCGCGAATGATAGTCTAACTGTCGAATTTCTCTCCCTTACAGATTTACCAAGTGAGCAGCAGGCCGAGCCTTCGGTCTCAGTCTCTTCGCAGGTAGGCAACCATGTCCACGTGAAGGAAGTTCACATGTCGGGGGCACATACTTCATTTATAGTCGTGGCTGGAACTAGCGTGGAGGCACCACCAGCATCATCAGTGGCACCCGCCACTTTACCTTTGGTCGGCGCACAGCCTGACCTGGCAATAAAGAGCGACCCCAGATCGAAGAATCCTTCCAAGTCCGAGGATGATCTTTATAAAACCTTGGCGAACGCCATCCAAGCTCTTCAGAATCTGGAGACTGCTCCTCCAGCATTAGAACCTCTTCCTCAGGTTCCTGATACAGGTTCACCAACATCCGCTCCATTGGAGGAACCCTTGTTGTCGCCGACCCCAGGATTGGCCCTGCTAGATGAGCCAGCCACAACTTCCTCCACGGACGAGGGCGGCTTTACGGTGGAGAGACTAGAAGCCATCTTGAAAAAAATATACTGGGCGGGTGATTTCTCACCCAAAAAGGAGCAATCCCCAACACCCGAGTCTCCAACACCAGCCCTGACACCAGCGGCTGGGATGGCATCAAAGGCCATACCTACGTTGGCTTTAAGATCGACTCTAGCTCTTTCCAAAATGGGCAGAAAGGGCTCAGATGGCAAACACCATCTGTCAGCAGCGGAACAGGACCGTTATACTACCCTGAGGACCTTGGAAAGGATCCAGACTGACCCGATCTTCCGTAAGGCCAAACCCCTGACCATGTGGGGCAAGAGGAGGCTCTTTAGGACCCATTGGTCAAAATGTGGTTCCGAAGGGCACCGTTATAACGACTGCCCAAAATTTCTCAAGCGTTAGGCTATTGAGCCGTCACATCAGTGACCCACATTTTTCATCAAGGGATGTCAAACCTATTATTCTTTTTGTATTGCCCTTATCTGGAGGGGGGGGGGGGAGTTTCGAGTACCCCAGTACTTACAATAAATTACGTTTTCTCACTAGTTGATCTGGTTTCATTGACTTAACCTGATCTACCACTCTCGAGAATACACGGCATTCGTTTTCCGTTTTTGACTGAATAAACAAAGCCATACGGGAATTATATTAGGTGCACAACTTTGCTTCTGCCGATTTTTTTCGAAAATTTGAGGCTTTATTCTGAAAAAGTGATTACCTGTTTATGATTCAAAGTACTGTCCGTCACTAGCCACTACTTTTTGCCATCTTTCGGGCAATTGTCGGATACCATCTCGAAAAAACGATGCGTCTTTTGAAGCGATCCACAAATTGATCCATTCTTTGACTTCTTCATAAGAATGGAAATGCTGCTCAGCTAGGCCATGTGCCATCGATCGGAACAAATAGTAGTCGGAAGGAGCAATGTTTGGAGAGTACGGCGGGTGGGGTAAGACTTCCCATTTTAGGGTTTCTAAGTATGTCTTGACGGGTTTTGCGACATGTGGCCGAGCATTGTCATGTTGCTGAAAAAGACTATTTCCACGTATCACAATATATTTATTAGATAGAAATTTATTTCCTTAATATTACGTCCCTACAATGACTGTAATGCAGGTATTAGAAAACTTTAATGACAGTCTTAACCCCGCACAATGCAGAGAGCAGCTTTATAAATAATAAATATTCATAATTGATACGATAAATGAGTCCGAAGAAGTTCTGCCGATCGAGAAGCCCAGTCGTCACGATCGCCGTTGGCGCGGCGCTTTACTCTTTATTTAACTTCTCGAAAACAACAAAGAACGGCAAGATGAAATTTACAGCACCGAAAGATAAAGACTTAAGCTTTATTTTGAGACCAAAAACAAAAAAAAGACTTGCCTTTTTCCTGCAAAAGTCAAAAATATTTTGATTTTCATAAAAATCGGTCAAATTTTCAATTTTTTCAAAAATGGTTGTAAGCATTTTTGTAATTGTGTTTTATATCTATAATCATGTGTGAAAAGTTAGGATCAGTAATATATATTTTAATTTGATAAAAAAATTCTTTAAAAAAAAGGCGAAAACTTTGGTACTAACCCCTTAATAATTTTTCAATTTATTATAAATTACCTACCTCGCTTACACTGAGCGAAGGATACCCGACTGACTGTGGCGGGCACCACACTGATTGGGGTGCTTGTCCGCAAACTTTGGCGCAACTACCAAAATAATAACAAATAATAACAAACTGAAATTTCGAAAATGATGTCTTTTCAATTTCTATATAATTATTATATAATAATATATTTCTACAACTACATTTTCAATTTAAAAAGTCCTTATTATTATGTTATCATTCCCAAGAGTTCTTACCGTCAGTTTGGCTTCAAATTCACTGCAATTCACTGTAATTCACGTTCACGTTATAAACCGGCGCAGACAAAATCAAAAAGTTACGTTATTATTTTGATAGTTGCCCCATTTGAGAGCACTGACAAAAAGCGTTAGTAGAAGGTAATAAATGATTATTTCGTTTAGTAGCTATGACTGACCAGATATAGTCAGGTGTACTGTTCTATGTAGTAGCATTTACTAAACGGAACCAAACGGTGTGCAGTATTTGACACCAAATGCATAGTATAATATACGAAACAATCGTCTACTAAACAGAAATAGTACGAGTTACTAAATGCCTTTTCTCAGTGTGTTGCTTCTGTTATGACATACTGAGCTTTATTAGCAGACAATGAAAACGAATCTTGTACGTATCAAGGAAACATTGCTTGAAAGAGTTGCAACTTCTCACAGAACAATTCGTTTTGATGATTTCCATACACCAGAATATTTCGGCTCTCGTCGACGTATCTTTTGGGCTAAACAAGGAGGGAGTGCTATTGGAATGTAACTGCTTTTCATCTACTTTGGATAAGTTCCCTATGTGCTTTGCTGTGTGCGCATACTGTTGTAGTCTTTGAAATCCTTGGTCTGTTGACATGTTTATATTGCAAACGATGCAGATATAAGAGAAGGGATCTTTCAGATCCATTTTGAACCATTTCGATACAACCATTCCATTGAAGTCCTCTAGATCTAACCATTTATCCTGAAATTTAAGGGAGTATTCTAGTCTAGAGGTACAAATATTGGGTGTTTTTTAAAATTCAAAAAAACTAAACAAATTTTTACCATACACTTTTTTACTGAACATTTATTAATATTCCAACAATACGGAAAAAAATGAGAAAAAAAAATTCGAAAACTGAACAAGTTACAGGCTGATGGAGTCGCGGGGGTGGAAAAAATGGTGCGTCCGTATTAACACGATTCCAACCCTTCTGATGGTCGGAAAAAAAAAAGATTCTTAATCAGTAAGAATGTCGCTATCGTCTGAACTAGGGAAAAAGGAAAAAATATTTTTTTTACAAAATGGCGACTGTTTGACAAGAAATTGATTTTTTGCCTTTTTTCAAAATTTAAAATTTCTTAAAAATAGTAAAAAACAAAATTTTTACATAATTCTAGTTCGGACGATAAAGGGAAATATAAAGAAGGTCCACGCCAAATTTCAAGTTAATCGGTAATAATTAGGAAAAAACGCATTAAAAACTTGTTTCTTTTACGGATATAATGATAATTTAGACTTAAAAATTAATAGAATGTACAATATGTTTAGCAATAATTAGTTATGTAAAAACTGGAAAAGAGGAGCATAGACCGAAGCATTAGTCACAATGACCGAGTCACAACGACCTTGACTACATAGTCAGCCAAACACGTCACTTCCGTCTCGGGCCTCAACCGAGCCACAGCTTCCTTGGTCGCCTGACCAGCCAACACGGCACTTCGGTTCTGAGTCGCAACCGAGTATCATTGCCTTTGCTCTCTGACCGGCCACCAGCGACCGGTTGCCACACTCTCGCCTCTGCCATCCAGCCGACACGCTCCTCGGATCCAGTTCAGGAAAATAGGACCGAATAAAAACACAGTCATCTAGGAAGAGTAACCCAGCCTATCTTCTTTTTACCTCAAATACCAAAATCAGTTCTTTTCAGAACTATCATAAACTCTTTGTTCTCGTTGGAATATTTTGTAACCAAAGAGCTCTTCTCAGAGCTAAAATAATACCGCGAACACGACGATATACCCCCTCTTTAACCTTTACGGAGTAAAGGGATCGTATGAGATTTATATATGTTTTCAACGTTACATTATTAAAAAATCAGGTTAATTAAATTAATTGCCTGATTTTTATGACGAAAAGTTAGTTTTCGTTCTTTCGCTTGTATTGTTAGTGTACCTACAAGCAAGTAAAAAATTACAGAAATTTTGCCTAAAATTATAAAAATTTTTTGGAAATATACTGTTTAAAATTTTCAGTAAAATTAATGAACTTTTATGTAAAAAATCTTGATTAAATACTATTCACATGCGGCTAATATGGCGCATTAGTTGGCGAGTCATTCTGTACTGTTAACAAAAAATTTTTTCCTTGACATTTCAGCAGGTATAACCCTCAAATTATAATTATTTGTATTTTAATTTGTATTATAATTATCAAATTATAATTTATCTCACAATAATTACTGTGAGACATTCTGAACTTTTAAGAACACATTTTTGCTTGAAATTTTGGCAGACATAATCCCTCCAATATGTTAATAATATTAAATATAAATATATTTATCGTATTTTTATTAAATTTTACTAATTTTTCTTCATAATTTGATTTTTATTCAATAATTACGAATGTAAATCGAAACGCGCCACATTATCAAACAAGGTAGGATAACTTGGCGCAGGTACATTTTTTGGAAAACACGTTAATTAACTGTTTTAATAATTTTTAATTAAATTATCTCTATTCATAAAGCATTGGTAAGATATTGGCCTAAACAAAATATAGTTTATTAAAATATTTTACTTTATATTAGAATTTGAATCGTGCATTTTCCCTTCTGTGCGCCGCATTCGCCGCTGCCCCCCTACTTCCAGCATAATCAAGACCACTATGTTAGAAATTCAAAAAGTCCTTGAATTTAAAAAATAATCGTTAAAAATTTACGACAACGATGTAAAACAAAGCTCTCGAATCATGTACATACGCAATTACATATTCTCAATAGCAATAGCATATTCTCCAATAATAAAAGATAACAATCTGATTTTATAAATCCTACATTTAAAGATATTTGACAACAAAAATTCTTTTTTTAATTACTTTGCTTACACTTTTTGCACAAAAGGATCAATTTAAAAAATCGTCAGATTTCAAACCTCAAGTTCTTCAGAAATCGCAGATGTGTCAGATCTGAGCTGGATCTGGGTTTGTCTAAACTTTCTATGACTAAAAAAATTTTCAAGTGTTGTCTTGGCACTCCCGCCTCGTCCAGGTTTGGAACTGATCAGCCTTACATGATATAAAATTTTTAAGTGTAATTTTGATGTTTAATTTGTAATCAACTCACCATAAAACACCTCAGAACAATTTTTGAATAAAATCATACTTTTCTTGTCAGTTTGGTCCATCATATTAAATCTAACGCTCTTTGATCTTGTTATTTTGAATTCAGATTCGAAATCAGCATCATATTAATCCCTTCTTAAAAAATAGATGACCTGTCGAGTGTCCGCAGTTTATTCGTGATCTGATTGGTTGAGAGATGGTCACGTGGGATCGTTACAAGTGCGTAACATGAAGTAATCATACAGGCGCGCGAAGCGCGGTGTGATGTTCTAGTTTCATAAAAATTACAAATGACAACTGAGAAGGGGAAAGTGGGAAGTGAGAATGTTACGTAATCACCTCCCTGTTTACAGCAAGTCATTGATGACTACTCTATCCTTCTCGAAATTCTTTAAATTCACATATTTCTTCGAGATTTTATTTCCATTGAAAATTATCCGAGTAAATCGTAAAATTATGCGAAAATTAATATTCATCATTCATTACTTATTTTGTTCTTACTCCTGCAATCACGCTTCTTTGGAAGAAATACAAGAGGAAGAGAAAGTGATAAATTTCATAGTTGGTTAAACAGGTCAATGTTTAACCAACTAACGTTACCTAGAAACCTACTAACGTTACCTAGAAAGTTATCACATCAGGGAGTCGGCTTTTACAAATACGCACGTGCGTATCTCCTACATGTATGAGGGGTTCACTCGAAGCACAAATACCACCAGGTGAGTCCCATTGAGAAACGTGATCTCCGTGGCAAACCGCTGTTTAGTGTGCTGAAGTCGCCCGTACACTTCTTGTTTCTTTCTTTCTCTGTATTTCTATTTTTCTCATAGTTCGTCTCTCTTTCTCTCATATTTGTAATTCTCAAAGATAACAATGACACGAGTTTATCGTTAAATCCGTTAATCTCCTTTCGATACACATGTAAAAATATTCTACATAATTTCTATGGGTCATTCCACGAGGTATTTACCCCTAAATTCGACTAAAATATATTTTTTTCTATTCTACAAACTAAATAAACTGCCACGTATTTTTTTATTTTGATATGAGTAGTAAGGGGCCACTATGGACAGTCTCCCCTCCACTTTTCCATGCCTCCCGCACCGCACTTTGGCACCAACCCCTCGCCAATATCTAGGGGACCACTATGGACGGTGACCCCCTCCACTTTACCAAGTTCTCTGCACCGTACTATGACATTATACCCCTTCCCATTACCTATGGACCACCATGGACCGCATCCCTTCCCCCACTTTTCCATGCCCACTGTTATGAGGTCAGCCCCCTTGCCTCGTCAGAAAGGAAAATGATGAAAATCTAGGTAGTAAATGATTGTTTCACTGATAGCTGATTACGCCAACCTCCTTACTGTAATTCAAAGGATTCTACTCTGGCCAGAAGGGAAAATGATGCAAATCTAGGTAGTAAATGATCGTTTCACTGATAGCTGATTACGCCAGCCTCCTTATTGTAATTCGAGAGTTCTACTCTGGCTAAAAAGAAAAATGGTGAAAATCTAAATAGTACATGATCTTTTCACTGATAGCTAATCCCTTGCTGTAATTCGATGGGTTCCTATCTTCCCTTAGACCGCTTTCACCATAGGTCCTAAAACCGATCCTTCTGTTGTGTTTGATGGAAATACGAAAAGCAAGATTTATATTTATTGATCTATTTCATTCTTAGTATTTTAGAATAATTAAAAAAAAATAATGAGGGTCAGGAATTTTGATCGCCCTTTAGATTGTGAAAAACCCTCAGTTTCAAAGCATGATGAAATCTATATGTATAGTAAGGAAAGGATGATTATAAGTAAAAACAAGATTATGTAAAATTAAAAGCAGATTTATTTGATGACAAAACTTCAAAAAAAGAAATGTTTTTTTTACATTACATTTTCTTTTACATTTTTAACAACGTTTAGTTGAATGTGAATCGTTTGAGTACATTCATGCGCAAGTAGGGGATTAGAACGCAGAACTCGAATTTGGCAGACCAGAATTTTCTCATACGAACGATAAGTTCAGAGTGTAGGACTTTGAAACTGTGATGCAGACTATATAGAGTGGCAAACGGTGGTAAAACGTAGTACAAAGCCAATAATAACTGGAAACATCTTCTATTTTATTATGAATGAAATGAATAGATGCGGTGCAAAGAATATATTCCTTGTGCGATGACAAAATAAAAGAGAGAGAAGAGAATAATTATTAATATTATTATTTTTTAACGAAAATGGATATTTTAAAATACAAATCATCAAATATTGGGAAAAACTTATTAGTTAGGGCATCTTGAGGTTATGTTTTTCATTTATTAACGGAAATGAATATTTTAACATACAAATCATCAAATATTGGTTCTAACTTGTTAGTAAGGGTATTTTGAGGTTATGTTTAGTCTTTTTCAACGGAATTGGACATTTTAAAATACAAATCATCAAGTATTGGTTCTAACTTATTAGTAAGGGTTATTTGAGGTAATGTTTGGTCTTTTTCAACGGAGATGGATATTTTAAAATACAAATCATCAAGTATTGGTCCTAACTTGTTAGTAAGGGTATTTTGAGGTTATGTTTAGTCTCTTTCAACCATCGACATATATAAATGGACTGCGGGACCCTGAAGGAAAGCGCGTAATAATGCGTCAGGGAGAGAAGTTGTAACGGAGTGTAGTTTTTTCTCTTTCTAGCCGAAGTTAATTGGTTGAGCTCCACCAAGCTCCACCCACCGAAAATGCTCTCAACCAATTAGCTTCGGCGAGAAAGAGACAAAACTACACTCCGTTGCAACTTCTCTCTCTGACGCATTATTACCTCAAAATACCCTTACTAATAAATTAGGACCAATACTTGATGATTTGTATTTTAAGGGTGTTGGATAAACGGACTTGGAAATCCGTGAAAATAGAAATTTTTCAAAATGATTCTAAGTCCGACCCTGTGTGACCGTATTTATTTTCGAAACCCGATTTATGGGATATGTGGAGATAACTTACCATATATGTAGGGACTTGTGATTACTAGAGTCCCATAAAAATAATATTTTATTCCTGCTGAGACGAGAAAATGAATATTTCATGATGAAATATTTATTTTCAGAAACGGCGTATA
>UCOK01009434.1:0-22654 GCA_900474325.1 Synergus umbraculus | reverse complement strand
ATATATATATATATATATATATAATATATATAGATATTATCATGGAATTGTGTTTCACTATTGATTTTATACTAAGATAAAGCACCTAGAGCCATAATTAACTCATTCAAAATCCTTAAGGTCTATATATCATCCTGGGATTGAGTGTTTTGGCTGTCTCAATAAATTAATCGCATCAATTATTTTGAAGCTCGAGAGGAATGCTCGGTCTTTAGCAGAACAATGGTTGAAGTTTATATAGAAACGGAAACTTATCTAATAAGTAGAGCACAGCGCAGAAATATAGTATCGATCGTACGATCGCACCTGCGGGTATGGCAGCTTCTACAGATAATATCTTTTCTTCCCTCAACTTACAACTATATGTATTTAGTTATCAGCCACCATCAAAAGTTCAAACCGACACGAACAATAACAAAACTTTCCACGAATGCCACAAACAGTCCAACAATAAATCGAAATTACTCAAATCTTCCTTTGAAATTTTACTCAAAAAGATCTTCAGAAAATAAGTACTTGAGAAAGTTTTATATCAGTTATATAACAGTGATAAAAGTCATACAAACAATTGGGGAGAATTTTAAGAAAATTTAAAAATTAAGAAATTAAGAATTAAGAAATTGGTAATTAATTGTTTGTCTCTTTATTTCCTGACACTACTTTTCTGTTGAACAAGAATTAATTTAAGGTAAATAAACTTCTTATCTGAGATAAGATGAAATTTATTGGAAACAAATGGAAGTATTAATCCGCTCTAATGAAATTGAATTTCTTCCAAAGAAAAGTTTCATCGGAAATTTCTGAGGGATTGATAAAACTTTAATGGAAGTGATAGGGTTGAAATCGAAAGTTCTGATTCTATTGTCAATTTAGTTTTTTCGAGACAGATAAAAGTTCACTTTTTTTTTAATCCCCGAAACTCTTCCGAGTTGGACTTGTTCCAACTCTTATTTCTCTAGTCTCTGTTTTCTGCATCGTTTTTACTTCCTTCAACATTGAAACCAACTTCGTTGCATATTTCACTAAATTTACCGAAATTTAAACTTTATAAAATAAAATACCATTGAAATTAAAGGAAAATGGAATTTATCGAAATTTTAAATACCCGAAATTATAAAATTCTCGAACTTATAAACTTCCCAAAATTGTTCCTTAAAATTTATTTCCAAAACTTTTGTAATCAGTTTAATTTCACGTTTTTCAATTCAATTTGATTTCGAGAATTATTTTTAAAATAAAAACAATTTTCTAGAAAAGATTTTCGAAGGTTTTCGTGAAATTTTAAATTACGAGGGCAAACAAACACTTTTGCGATTATTTTTTTTTCCCTACAATTTCAAGTCACTCAAAAGCCGTTTGAAACAAAGTTAATTAATTAAAAAATTAATAAAACGTAATGTTATATACATCATTCTCTTCGTTATTAAAACACGAAGAGAATGGTGTACATTACCAACTCTTTCCGATAAAAGGGAAATATCGATTTTAAATTTGATATTATTTTCAATTTCGGGAATTATAAATTTCTGTAAATTTACAAAGGGGTTAATTAATTAATTAATTTACTATGGGACTAAATATTAAAGCAGAACACGCCAGCTGCTTTGAGTGGCACTTTCGAAATTGGAAATTAAGCTACAATCTGATACGTCATTCAACTTTCCTAGACTTAAAAAGGAACATCTAATGTAAAAGTAGAGAGTGACATTTTTCCGATTTCGAAGTATTATTATTTATAAATCAAGATTTGAGGAATTGATTTTCGATCTTATATATGTGTTGCCCAGGTTTTTAAGAAATTCCAATTTCAATTTTACAAAATCAATTGATATTTCTCAAAATTACTTAAAATTGCTCAAAATCCCAAGAAGTCTGATGAAATCTCTTAAAATACCTTAAAATCCAATAAAATTTCGTAAAATGCCTAACAATTATTAAAAATCCCATGAAATGTCATAAAATCTCTTAAAATTTCTGACAATTCAATGAAATCTCGTATAATCCCTTGAATGCCTTAAAAGTCCTTAAAATTACTTAATACCCCATAAAATATCTTAAAATGCCTTTAAATATTCAAAATCTGCTAAAATTCCTTTAAATTTGGCAAAATCAATTGATTTTCGATCTTATATATAAGCGTTGCCCAGGTTTTTAAGAAATTTCAATTTCAAAGGGATTTTATAGAGATTTTAAGTGATTTTAAAGGAATTTAGGAAATATCAAGATGTATCTTAAGAAACGTTAAAGGAATCCTAAAAGAATTCAAAACAGTTTGAATTTTCAAAAGTTTTCACAAGATTTGAAGGGAATTTTATCAAAGTTTTAAAGAGTTATAAAAAAAATGTTTTCAGAGATTTTTAGAAATTTCTACAGATAGTGTTTAATATTATGTTACTTATTATATTTATTATTATTATGAATTATTAATTAATAATATTATTATTGATAACATTATTATTAATTAATATGTTTATTATTATGTTTAATTTTATGTTAAATATTATGTTTAATATTATCTCTTTAAATATCTTGAAATCTCTTTAAATCCCTTAAAATATATTAATTTTGTGAAATCTCTGAAAAAAATTGACAACTCTTTACATCTTTTTAAAAAATCCCTTGAAACTCCTTAAAATTACTATAAATCTCTAGAAATCCTTTTATAATTTTTGAAATCTTCTAAAATCTCTTAAAATTCCTTAAAATATTTAAAATATTTTACAAATTCCTCTCTAAATTCTCTAAAATTGCTCCTAACAGTTAATAAACAAAAATTTCGAGTTTCGGAAACGGTGAAACCCTTTTTTTTGTTATTACTCCAATAAATGTCTAGAAAATCGTCAGACGAGGCAGACTTCTGAAACTTCAAACCAATTCCGGAAATTCTAGTATTATAGAATCTAGATAACATAAATAAACTAAAGATGGAACCCACAAGTGTAACTCGATCGTTAAACTCGCACCACTGAGGTTGAGATGAAGGCTTTCGAAAAGAACTTTTACTCCATCACGAAAAGCCTCGTCACTCGAATCCTCTCGTGTATTAACCCTTTTCATGTTTACTCTTGTCTATATATATATATATATATATATGCGAGGAATGTACATATCACAGGAAAGGGGATGAAGGCTCTTTCGACAAATGAGTCGGGCGTGGCTTTCTCCCTTGGAATTAATTTAGAGCTGAAGTGTTCTATATAATTAATTAATTAGGATGCAAGTTAGTGCCCCTAGTTGAGTTTTTTACGTTAATCGTTAACCATGGCCAGAGAAACCTAAGAATGAAATACTCGATCGAAATACTTCTTTAAGGGTGTTGAACCCAACTGTTAAGCTCAAAATTCCATTCTCCATTTTACTCAACGAAAATTATAGATAAATATTTTTTCTCTCTGTAGCACTAATCTTTTTTCAAATCTAAGACTGTGTACAGAGCGAAAAAATATTTAGTTTCGATGATTTTTGCATAAAACGAAGGATTCAAAATCTGACTTCAAAATTCAATATTTTCATTTTATTTAAGAAATATTTGAATTCGGTATTTTCTCGCTCTGTACGCATAATTCTAGTTAAAAATTGATTAATCCTACGCAGGGAAAAAATTTCAAATTTAATATTTGTTGAGTAAAATGAAGAAATCGAAATTTTTGGATTATAACTTGGCTCCAACACCCTTAATAGTGATCTTTAGAAGACTTTATATGAACCCCTCTAGAATCGATTGTAGACAGTGTTTACATACTACCACGAGCTCTTAGTTTCCTAAGTTCAGTTTCGTGTAGTTAATGGCAATGACCTTTCATCTTTTCTGGATTTTTGAGATTAAGGTTGTTGTCACCCTATCGTTGTTGTCACCCAATCTTGATGTAATCTGACCCCAGATATAATTTATTGACAATTGTTTCATGTACTTTTACACGTATACGTTTCAGTTAGTTGAATCTTTGTTTTCCTTATCCAATATACCTTTCATTTTGTTGTGTAAAGGTTTCTATATACATATATATGGTACGGATTTTATAACGAGTAAAATCAATAATAACGAGTTATGTAAATTACTGGCAAACATTTTATATCTTCAGTTTTCACGTAAATTTTATGTAGAGAGGGTGAATGAACTCAAATCGATATTAGAAAGTTTTTGAAATGTAAGAATTTAAAATTGTGTACTATCAAACATAAGTGATTATTTGGAGTCATTTTAAAAGATTTGGAAGGTTTTGTGTGAAATTTAATTTTTAAGTGATTTTAACGTATTGTAATGAATTTTGACGATTTTTGAGTGATTTTAAGAGTATTCAGGAGATTTTTATGATTTTTAGAAGATTTTGTGTAATGTTAAAGGATTTCATGGAATTTGATGAGATTTCTAATCATTTTAATGAATTTTAAAGTATATAAAGTGTATATATCTATTATAATGATATATAAATCATTATAGTAGTCAAACTTTTATGGAGTTCAAGAGATTTTTCTGATTTTTAAAAAATTTTGTAGAATTTTTAAGGATTTCATGGAATTTTTTTAGTATTTCTAAGAATTTTTAGATATTTTCATAAATTTTAAACGAATTTCAAGAAGTCTAAGAATTTTAAGAAACCGGCACGCCAACGCGCAATAATTTTTTTTCCTTCTTATTCAATTTCAATAAATAATAATAATTTAGCATTTTTAATTCTTGAAATATAAAATTTTGTAATTCTTAATATAATTTCAGATTTCATAAAACTCCTTAGAATGCCTTTATTATCCTTCAAAATTAGGTGAAATTTCTTTAAATTTCGTAAATTCCCTTGATATTCCTTAAAATTACTCAAAGTCCCAAGAAGTCTGATTAAATCTTTTATAATACCTAAAAATCTACTGAAATTTCGTAAAATTCCTTGAATTACTTAGAGGTCCTTAAAATTACTCAAAATCCCAAAAAATATCGTAAAATCCCTTATAATTATTTAAAATCCCATGAAATGTCAAGAAATCTCTTAAAATTCCTGAAAATCCAATGAAATCTCATAAAATCCCTTAAAATTCCTCAAAATAAATTAATTTAATTCCGTAAAATATGTTACAACTATTTGAAAGTCCATGAAATCCCGTAAAATCCCTTAAAATTACTCAATATCCCATAAAATATCGTAAAATCCCTTGAATCTCGTAAAAGTCTTCAAAATGTCTTAATACCCCAAAAATATCTTAAAATACCATTAATTATTGAAAATCACGTAAAATTCCTTTAAATATTGCAAAATCAATTGATATTTCTTAAAATTTCTTCAAACTAATCAAAATCTCAAGAAGTCTGATCGACTCTCTTAAAATATCTTAAAATCCAATAAAATTTCGTAAATTTACTTGATATTCCTTAAAATTATTCAAAGTCCCAAGAAATCTGATTAAATCTCTTATAATTCCTGAAAATCCACTGAAATTTTGTAAAATTCATTGAATTGCTTAAAAGTCCTTTAAATTACTAAATATCCTATAAAATATCTTAAAATACCTTTAACTATTCAAAATCTGGCAAAATTCCTTTAAATTTTGCAAAATCAATTAATATTTCTCAAAATTACTTAAAATTGCTCAAAATCCCAAGAAGTCTGATGAAATCTCTTAAAATGTCTCTAAATATTCAAAATCTGATAAAATTCCTTTAAATTTGGCAAAATCAAATTATATTCCTTAAAGTCACTCAAAGCTCCATGAAATCTGATTAAACCTCTTAAAATTTTTGAAAATCCACTGAATTTTAGTAAAATCCCTTAAATCCCTTAAAATTATTAAATACCCCTAAAATATCATAAAATCCCTTAAAATTATTAAAAACCCCATGAAATGTTATGAAATCTCTTAAAATTTCTGACAATCCAATGAAATCTTGTAAAATCCCTTGAAAGTTCCCAAAAAAAGTTAATTTAATCCCTTAAAATATCTTACAAGTATTTAAAATTCCACGAAATCCCGTAAAATCCCTTGAATCCCTTGAAATTATTAAATATCCCTAAAATATCGTAATCTCCCATAAAATTATTAAAAATCCCATGAAATGTTATGAAATATCTTAAAATTCCTTAAAATACGTTAATTTAATCCCGTAAAATATCTTACAAATATTTAAAATTCCATGAAATCCCTTAAAATCTCTTAAATCCCTTAAAAGTCTTTAAACTTACTAATACCCCATAAAATATCCTAAAATGCCTTTAACTATTCAAAATCTGGTGAAATTCTTTTAAATTTCGTAAAATCATTTAATACTCCTTGATATTCCTTGATATTCCATAAAATTCCTTAAAATTCAACAACCTATCGTTACAACCCTTAAAATGACTAAAAATCTTAGATGAAATCTTATGAAATTCCTTTAAATTTCGCAAAATTAATTCCGTGAAATTTCGTTATAAACTCTTTAAAATTCTTGAAATTCCAATATAATTTCTCCAAATCCTTCAAAATTTCTGGAAACAAATAAATGTCCTTTTTCCTTAAAATGACTTAATATCTCATAAAATATAATAAAACTCCTGTACTTAAACATTGCACAAAATCGTTTTTAGTAAACTCACCGTCATATTTTCCGTTGTTGACTAGGAGGGAATTATTTGATTTTCTAGAGGAGTTTCGTGACATCTGACTATGACTGGGGCTGCTCTCCGTGCTTTTCTTCTCAAGTACATCGTGACAACTGTAGGATGTGTGAGCCACTGTAAATGTGGGATGCACGCTTCCTGAATATTAAAAAAACGTAAATTGCATTCTCTGAATTTCCTTCAAAATATTTGTCGCGCTCAGCGTAAAAAGAGATTCCATTGAGTTTCTTATTTCTATGTTATTATGTCCTTTCAAAGGAATAAACTGCAATTTTCCCGGAAAAAAATGTCTATAGGAGAAATTTTAATTCAGTCCTTGATTCTGAGTTCGTATTTTAATTAAGACATAAAAATATCCAATTTATATGCTTAACTTATATTATTTCTATAATATTTAGTTTCTCAAAGTATGAATTATATTCTTATAGAAGATCAATTTATTTTCAAGCAAAAGATTATTTTCATATCATACATTAAATCTGTATAATATATAATAATAAAAAAAAGTTGCATTAAAATATTTTGTTTAGTTTAAAAATATCAAATGATTCATTTTAGAAATACATTTATGGACACCTTGTATATTGATTATCTAATTATCTTCGGCTAATAATTTGCAATATGCTTTTGGCGAATCTACAATAATATGATAATAATATGATAATGCAACGTATCCTATTATAATAGCATATTATCACGATACATGTAGAGCATATATATATGTATATTGTATTACGATTGTTGATAATGCACAAGGAATCCAATAACGTAGATATCGAAGAGCCTCAAGGAAAACTTAATAATGAATATTCATAACAAATGAATAATAATCTAAATGTATACACTCAGATAATATTTGTGTTTTGATTGTATTACTCCATTATTAGCAATAATCAATATGTACAGTAAAGTCTCCAGGGTCGATTAATAAAGCGAGTTTTATGAATTCGCCGGGGAATCTTTTCTCTTTTCCAACAACAATCGGTGTTTTCTCTCATATTTTTTTTAATTGCCTCGGCTTTCATTAGCCGTCAAAGCAAAATCATCATGATGGAAATAAATCCTTCGCATTTTAGCTTGATAAAGAATAAAGTTGATATTTTATGAATTTATGACATAAAAAAGGTCTCTATATATAGAGTTCTAGAGTAAATGATTAAATCTTTCTTTTAAATAAATGAGATTAGAGGATTTTATTAATATTAAACTGTTATACATAACTTATCTTAATTTTCCCAAATATTTTTTAAATAAATGTCTTTTACCAAAGAAAAAATAAATTCTCATACTGATATCGAGTAAATGAAAAAATGTACCTGTTCGGCCCTTTGCGGAAGCTTCGCTGTCCGTTCTATGATGTCCTAGTGCTTGAAGTTTTTCAGTGAGTCCATGAATTTTATCGGCAAAAGATGAACCATGACTTTCCGTGGAAGTTCCTCCAGGTAGTCCAGTACTATTTACGTTACTTGTCGATGTTGTATGTGATGTAATTGCCGCGCACGCCGTTGTGGAAGAGAGTACTGCCATCTCCTGTTAAACAAATTTTCAACTACATTTTGATAAATTTTTGAGGGCACTAGCAATGTAGCGTGAAATATAAAATCTTGTATTTTGTAATTCTTAATATAATTTCAGATTTCATAAAACTCCTTAGAATGCCTTTATTATCTTTCAAAATTTGGTGAAAAATTTTTAAATTTCGTAAATTCCCTTGATATTCCTTTAAAAATTACTCAATGTTCCAAGAAATTTGATGAAATCTCTTATAATTCCTAAAAATCGACTAAAATTTCGAAAAATCCCTTGAATTTCTTTAAAGTCTTTAAAATAACTTAATATCCCATAAAATATCTTAAAATACCTTTAACTATTCAAAATCTGGTAAAATTCCTTTAAATTTTACAAAATCAATTGATATTTCTCAAAATTACTTAAAATTGCTCAAAATCCCAAGAAGTCTGATGAAATCTTTTAAAATACCTTAAAATCTAATAACATTTCGTAAAATGCTTTAAAATTATTAAAAATCCCATGAAATGTCATGAAATCTCTTAAAATTTCTGACAATTCAATGAAATCTCGTAAAATCCCTTGAATCCCTTAAAAGTCTCTAAAATAACTTAATACCCCATAAAATATCTTAAAATGCCTTTACCTATTCAAAATCTGGTAAAATTCCTTTAAATTTTACAAAATTTATTGATATTTCATAAAATTACTTAAAATTACTCAAAATCCCGTCAAGAAGTCAAGATAAAATCTCTTAAAATACCTTAAAATCCAATAAAATTTGGTGAAATTCCTTTAAATTTCGTAAATTCATTTGATACCTTCCTTATAAAATTACTCAAAGTCCCAAGAAATCTGATTAAATCTCTTATAATTTCTAAAAATCCACTGAAATTTCGTAAAATTCTTTGAATTACTTAGAAGTCCTTAAAATTACTAAATATCCAATAAAATTTCGTAAAATCCCTTAAAATTATTAAAAATCCCATGAAATGTCATGAAATCTCTTAAAATTCCTTAAAAGTCTTTAAAATTACTGAATATCCCAAAAATAGCTTAAAATACCTTTAATTATTCAAAATCTGGTAAAACTCCTTTAAATTTCGCAAAATCAATTGATATTTCTTAAAACTACTTAAAATTAATCAACATCTCAAGAAATCTGATGGAATCTCTTAAAATATATTAAAATTTCATAAATTCACTTGATATTCCTTAAAATTATTCAAAGTCCTAAGAAATCTGATTAAATCTCTTATAATTCCTGAAAATCCACTGAAATTTCGTACAATTCCTTGAATTACTTAAAGTCCTTAAAATTACTAAATATCCTATAAAATATTTTAAAATACCTTTAAATTATACAAAATCAATTGATATTTCTTAAAATTACTCAAAATTACAAGAATTCTGATGAAATCTCTTAAAATATCTTTAAATCCAATAAAATTTTGAAAATTCACTTGATATTCCTCAAAATTACTCAAAGTCCTAAGAAATCAGATTAAATCTCTTATAATTCCTGAAAATCCACTGAAATTTAGTAAAATTCTTTGAATTAATTAGAAGTCCTTAAAATTACTTAATATTCCATAAAATATCGTAAAATCCCTTAAAAGTCTTGAAAATTACTTAAAATTCCACAACATATACAATCAAATCCCTTATAGTTACTTTATAATATCATAAAATCTCATAATTCTAATGGTGACTGATCTGTAAATATACGAATACATAGTAATACATTAATATATCCAATTATTATATATTAAATATAAATATATAAGAAATAAATAATAAATAAGAAATTTTAAGAGATTTAATGAGACTTCCTGGACTTTTGAGTAATTTTAAGGAATCCTAAGTGATTTTACAAAACTTAAAGGAATTTCATAAGATTTTATAGAATTTTAAGTAATTTTAAGGGATATAACAAAAGATTGTCGAATTTTAAGAAATCTCAAAGAATATGAAGTGAATTTATATTTAAGAGAATTTCACCAGATTCTGAATTTTAATGCGTTTCATGGGATTTTAAATAATTTTAAGGGATTTTACAATATTTTATGGGACATTAAGTAATTTAAAAGATTTTGAAGGGATTCAAGCGATTTTACGAAATTTCAGTTGATTTTCAAGAATTTTGGTAATTTTAATCAGATTTCTTAGTATTTTGAGTAACTTTTAGTAATTTTAAGGGATATAAGGATAGGTTGTGTAATTTTTGAAGAATATCAAGTAATTTTACGAAATTCAAGGGACTTTAACCAGATTGTAAAGGATATTAAAGGGATTTTAAAATATTGTACAAGATATTAAGTAATTTAAAAGACTTTTAAGGGATTCCAGGGATTTTAAAGAATTTCTTGGAATTTTAAATACTTGTAAAATATTTTACGATATTTTATGAGATATTAAGTTATTTTTTAAGGACTTTCAAGGGGTTTTATGAAATTCTATTGGATTGTCAGGAATTTTAATGGATTTCATGACATTTCAGGGCTTTTAAATAATTTTAAGGGATCTTACAAGATTTTATATAGGATATTAATATTAATATTAATATTATTATATTAAGTAATTTTAATAAGAATTTTGAAGGATATAAAGGGATTTAAAGAATATTACGAAACTTATGCAGATTTCTGAAATTAGACAAGGGATTACAAGTTTCTATATTTCAAAAATGATAAATTTCTCAATTATTTTGTATATTAGCAAAAGGTATGCAAAAATGAGAAATTAATCGCTCGGATCATAATTGCTAGTATATATAAATATAAATACTCGGTAAATATTGATGTCATAGAAAAAAGGGTCAAATTTAGAGAAGCGAAAATAAATCCCGATATCCACAAACTAAATATCTATATGTATATGATATATGATTAATGAGTCGATTTACCTTAAGAGCTTTGCCATCAACTCCTCGATGTCCTTTTTTGACGAATGATAAAAAAAGATGTCGAGAAAGTTCATCGGGCGTGTTAACCTCGAGGTAGGTGTCGAGAAATTTACGAAACCCATCATAATCGATGTCCTGAAACCGAAAGAAAAAATTCGTTTATTTAACTTATATATAAGATATAAATTTGTAAAATTAAGATCCAGTATAAGAAATTGTATTACTCTAATATAGTGTGTCCATTATATAAATTCCTAGACAATTTTCGCAATTTTCTCTCTTATAAATACAAATTTCCTCTAAATGATAGAGAATCATAATTAAAAATATAATCATATAATTAAAAATCTTAGAAATATTTCAAGTAATTTTTAGGTACTTCAAGGAATTTGTAAGGAGTTCGACAACTCTCTAAATCTGAATCAGTGAAAAGTTACTGATTCATTCAGTGAAAAAAGTCACTGATTGAATCAGTACAATCACTGAAATTACAGATTGAAATTGGAACTTGATTTCCAAAAATAATAAGTATACTTTATTGAAATTTGTAAAGGTTGTATCAGTTCACTAATTAAATTTGTAAGAACTTACTGATAATCAGTGACTAATTACTGAATTGATCAGCGAAAAGTCTCAAATCACTGATTCATCAGTGAAATACTTAATCACTAATTAAATCAGTGAAATTTTCACTGATTCAAATTTCGAGAGAAGGTTTTAGGATTTTTAAGAAAAAATATAGATATATCTATAAAAAAATATATATATTTTTTTTTACTTGCAACAGGGCTATATTTTTCAATGCATTCTAATGAGAAACTGGAAGTCATGTTTTTGCATTTGCTCCACCTGGAAAATCTTCTCTAGGGCGAGAAAAATGGGTTATAATGTCATTTGCTCAAGTGTCAACGTGCCTGGTGTAAAGGGAGCAATTTACAGTGCACAGGTGGTCTTACGAAGTGGAAACTCGGTTTCTTGGGATAAAGTTTCCTTCGTGCACACAGTACTCGACACATCTCTTCAGAAACTTGGAAATACATACATAGTACGACTTTAGCTTCATATACTGAAGAGTCTTTCGTTCTTCGAGATAGGAGTATCAACGCAATTCCAACATGATCAATGTCTCATTATAACTTTGTACAATTTAGTGCGGTCACGCGGTTTTCTCTCTATGATAACAACCTTAATCCAACCAAGTTGGATTTACCTTTCCATAACTAAACTAACTTAAACATGAAATTAAAGTACACAGAAGTTAAATTAGATATATATTTTCATTGAAGGATGCTTCACTTTCAACTTTAGCAATTAAAATGAAAAAAAAAAAAAACAGAAAAAAAATAGAAACTAGAAATTAAGAAATTAAGAAAAGTTTATATAAATTATTAAAGGTCAATTTATTTTTACGAAATTCAAAGGATATTAAATTAAATTGAATATTAATATTAAATTGGATTAGTTAAAAGTTATTAATTCATTTGGTGAAGACAACTAAATAAGTAAGCCTTCCTATCTCTCTAAATTAGAATCAGTGAAAATTTCACTGATTTAATTAGTGATTAAGTATTTCACTGATCAATCCAGTAATTAGTCCACTGATTATCAGTAAGTTCTTACTAATTTAATTAGTGAACCGATATACACTTTAAAAATTTCAATAAAGTATACTTATTAATTTTGGAAATCAAGTTCTAATTTCAATCTGTAATTTCATTAATTGTGGAAATTTTTAATTCTTAAAAGGTGTACAAGTGCTGCCAACTATCGGTCCACATTATTTCTTTGTACTGATTCAATCAGTGACTTTTGTTCACTGAATGAATCAGTAACTTTTCACTGATTTAGATTTAGAGAGTAAACGAATTAGTAGTTTTTAACTAATTGGCACAATTTCCATAGTAAATTATTACTAATTTAGATTGAGAGAGAAATTATCAATATTTTTATAATTATTGAGTTTTTATTAGTATTAATATATTGTTTGTTAATTTGTTGGATTTCAATTGTTCAATTTTCAATATAATGTTACATCTTTGATGTAATGTAGGTTCTATGGAGAAAAGTATCCACTTTAAAACCTTTGTTATTGATAGCGTTTCATTAGGTCAACGTTAGTCCATTGTTTTCAATAAGGAACAAGGATTACTCGATAAATCTTGATAGATCGACCAATGATGCCATGGTTTACGAATCTATTTTTCAATTTCACTACCCGGCATGAAAACTCGGAAAGAATAAAGAAAAGGGCAAACTTTTCAGATGAATTCATTAAAATGTTACGACTTTGTCGCAAAATCAACTTTGCAAATTCTGGAGATGACGTATTCTGACTTATTGTAGATTTTATTTGTTACTATAGAATTTTATTCTCGAACATCCTGGAAAACTCTCAAACATCCTTTAAAATCTTTCATGACGCCCCCTTAAAAATAAAAAATACGAATATTGTTTAGATTTTCGAGTAATAAATCATTAATTGATATCCTACAGCATCTCATCTTAATAAAATTATAGTTATTTGCGTTTATTTATTTATTAAACAAAATGCGACACCAATCTTCTTTTAAAAGCGTTACATATTTTGAATTCAGTTTATTACACAGAAAAAAATGAATACTATGACGAAGGCAAAAATTAGTCTAATTCTCACATAACAATTTTTATTTCTTTCCGTAATCACGTTTATAAGCTTTTTATGGTAACAGTAACTATATATTTAGATAATGTGTTTGTTGACGATATAATATCGCCAAAAGAGTTAAAGTTGTAAAAAATATTAATTTTTTAACTACTAATGTAAGATTATATAGTATATATAAGGATATTCCTACATATTGCCTTTTCGTTTCTAGTATCAATTTTTTTTCGTGTTCTTTTTAAAATTCTGTAACAAAACATCTCTATTTACTGAAAATGAGAATTATTACTAGCAGCCTGTTCTTAGTAGCAGTTTTGTTAAATTCGTTTGGTAAGAATTATAATATAAATTATTATAGACTCATTAATTAATTCATTCATTACTTTATTTATTCATTTTGTCCACATTTTAAAGCTTTTTTATTTCGTGATTTTTTTCCCAGATCTTTTGCTATTCCCAGAAAATATTTTTAAATAATTCGAAATCCATTTCGAAATTCTTTGAAATTTTAATCCTTAAAATCCTTTGAAATTTTGTTCGATTTTTCAGGTTTTGCAAAATCATCTGGAAATAGTAAAACTAGCTGTGAAGTTATATCAACTTATGTACTCATTCAATGAGCACTTTGCTTTCTGTAAGCAAATATGATTTGCTTCCTCATAGAGGAAGCATTAAGCATTCTTTACATCATCATTAAATTCATTTTCGAAAATTACAATTAAACACAAATTTTGTATTTTTCAATGAAATTTATTAATCTTATAGGTCAATCGATTCGCCTCGACGCAAGGAACCTTTATTTTCCTTACATCAGCTTTCATTTTTGAATATTTGAGAAGTTATAGTGAAAAAATTAATTTTTCAAAATTATAAATAACTATAACTTTCTTATTTTTTAATGAAATGGATTAAAATTATAGGTCAATCGATTCGTTTCGACACAAGGAATCTTTATTTCCCTTACGTCAGCTTCGAGCTTTGAATATTAGAGAAGTTATAGTTGTTAAACTAATTTTTTAAAATTAAATAGAACCATAACTTTCTTATTTCTCAATGAAATGCATTAATCATACAGGTCAATCGATTCGTCTCGACACAAAGAATTTTTTTTTTCCTTATGCCAAGTCAAAATTTTGATTATTTAAAAAGTTATAGTCGAAAAATTAATTTTTGAAAATACAATTAACTTTAACATGCTTATTTTTTAATGAAATGCATTAATCATATAAGTCAATCGATTCATCTCGATGAAAGGAATCTTCATTTCCCTTACACCAGCTTTAAATTTTCAATATTTGAGAAGTTATAGTGGAAAAATGAATTTTAAGAAAATTATAAAAGTAAATAAAACTTTTAAAATTAAATATTTTGTGAAACCTTTGCAAGAAATTCAACTAGGTATGTAGTGGAATAACT
Organism: Synergus umbraculus; assembly: GCA_900474325.1. NCBI lineage: Eukaryota > Metazoa > Arthropoda > Insecta > Hymenoptera > Cynipidae > Synergus > Synergus umbraculus. Next base: position 7,596 of record UCOK01009434.1, on the reverse strand, counting down.
ATGTAAAATTTTATCAACTTATCTCTACGCGTTTTCAAGAAATTGCAGGATCGTGACACACACACACACACACACACACACACACACACACACACACACAAACCTTTTTTAGGAAACTGGAGTTTGTCACCACTACAAAACTTCCTCTATGAGGAAGCAATTAATGATATAAAGAAAAGTCATATAGTACACTGAGAAACTCTATTTTAGAAAAATTACTAATATCTATAGCAAGTAGGGGCAAAATCCCAAAATTGAGACATTTTAACACAGAAAATAATAAATTTTACTATTTCAATTGTAATTTTTCCTATTTAAATAGTAAAATTTATTATTTTCTGAATTAAAATGTCTCAATTTTGGGATTTTGCCCCTACTTGCTATCGATATTAGTAATTTTTCTAACACAGAGTTTCTCAGTGTATTAAAATAATATAAATTACAATATTAATGGCAACTACTACTTATTATTTCAGAATTAATAAGTTCGCAGACTAGAACTCATCAGACGCGACGTCCTTCTACTCCTCTTCCTGATCCTTTTTATTATGGTGAAAATGGCAGAATTTTCATACATGGTATCCCAGGAGCTACACCACGCATTTGGCGAAATCATCTTATTGGAATGAACGAAGGTCAAGTGTTTCACACATTACCTCGAATTAATAACCAACTTGTTATGATACGTTTAAACGACCATCAGCCTATCCCAGTAACGCGAGCTCAAATCGGACAAATGTTAAACGAGCATCGTAACTCGTAAAACCACGAAAGTACAGAAAATAGGAAAAAAAATAAAACAGATAATATTGGTCAATTTCTAATCTAAAAATTCGATTTCCTCATTTCACTCAACAAATATTAAATTTTGAATTTTTTCCTTCTGTAGAATTAATCAATTTTTCACTAGAATTATGCGTACAGAGCGAGAAAATATTTAGTTCAAATTTTTTTTAAGTAAAATGAAAATATTCAATTCTGATGTCAGATTTTGAATTCCTCATTTTACATAAAAAATATCAAAACTAAATATATTTTAGCTGTGTACGCAGTTTTATATTTGAAAAAAGATTTGCGCTACAGAGTAAAAACATATTTATCTATAATTTTCGTTGAGTAAAATGAAGAATGGAGTTTTAATCTTAACACTTGGGTCCAACGCCCTTAAACAAAGAAAAAATATGGAAATTTGCGTGCAAATATTGTAAACTATATTCGTCAATTTTCTCTATTATCTTTCATCTAAAAATACACTAGGATGCCTGGGGCGTGGTTTATCATTTTCTGAATGGCGCTCTTTATTCAAGCATTTACTATCCACTATACAACCTGCTGTCCCATATAATTTTGTTCCTTTACCAAGCAACATGTATCTACAATACATATACGTGACGCAAGCTCGTAAACTTAACGACTTCTCTGGATAAGTGATGAATAATTTGATAAATTCCATGCTTTTTATTTTTATGGAAATACTTTGACCTGACGATAAAGAAGAGCTGCTTTCATTACATAAGGTGATAAGGATGGTACATCTACCCCATATACTGTCTTTTTCTCTCCAGAAAGATTCATAGTAATAGGGTTGACAACATTCATATGGAAATTCCTTTTTCAGAAGGATGTGTCATCAAATTTCCTCTATATGTATAATTCCTATATAAATATAATATAACATTAAGGGTGTTGAGCCAAATTCTAATCTAAAAATTCGATTTCTTCATTTTACTCAACAAATATTAAATTTCGAATTTTTTCCTTCTCTAGCATTAATCAATTTTTAACTAGAATTATGCGTACAGAGCGAGAAAATATTTAATTGAAATATTTTTCAATATTGAATTTTAAAGTGAGATTTTGAATTCTTCGTTTTATGAAAAAAGTATCGAAATTAAATCTTTTTTCTCTCTGTACGCAGTCTTATATTTGAATAAAGATTAGCGCTACAGAGCGAAAAATTATTTATCTACAATTTTCGTTGAGTAAAATGGAGAATTGAATTTCATATTATATATTAAATGTATTGTATATGTTATATCTATTATATATTATATATTATACGTATATGTTACACCTTTTTATATTCCATTTTTTCCTCTACTCATTTCGTATTTTATAAAATCAGAAATGTTAAAAAACATCCCTTTTTAACAAACTGGATCAGTTCGAATGGAATTATAAAAGCAGCAGTGTCTGCAGTGTGCACTGACCCGATTTTCAGACCCTGGCTACCGTGACGCGTATACTGTGACGTTATCGTTATTCTGACGTCATAGAAACCCCTTCCGTATCAGTATAGCCATTGAGCACCCTCTCCTCTGCCGACCAAGCTTAATGGCCGTGTCCTGTCTCATTCATGCGAATATTCCTTATCCTTGTCTTCAGTCTTGCTCCACTTTCCTCCAAAAACAGATCAATATACTGCAGTAGTATCTTAAATTATATCTATGTTTGTGCGTAAACATCCCATGATATCAGTCGATTAAATTCATCAAATTTCTCTCACGCAATATATCCTAGTCATTTCCTTACTTAGCTTTATAATCCGTCAATCGAGTCATTCATAAGAATTTGAAATTATCAATGAAAATCAGTTTTTTGTCATAAAAGAATTCCAGAAAAAACGCTTATTTTGGTACTTTAAGGATGTTGGAAGCAAGTTCTAATCTAAAAATATAATTTCTTCATTTTACTTAACAAATATTCAAATTAGAATTTTTTCCCTCTGTATAATTAATCAATTTAGAAATAGAATTATGTACACAGAGCAAGAAAATATCTAATTCAAATATTTTTAAAATAAAATGAAAATATTAAATTTTAAAGTAAAATATTAATTCTTCGTTTTATGCAAAAAGTATCAAAATCAAATATTTTTTCACTCTATATGCAGTCTTTTATTTAAAAAAAAAGATGAGCCCTACAGAGCGAAAAAATATTTATCTATAATTTTTCTTCAGTAAAATGAAGAATGGAATTTTAAGCTTAACACTTGGTTCCAACGCCCTTAACAGAGACCACCCCTTAATTAATTTTGGATATTTTTTTCGGGTGTTGGAGCCAAGTTCTAATCTAAAAATTCGATTTCTTCATTTTACTCAACAAATATTAGATTTGGAATTTTTTCCCTCTGTATAATTAATCAATTTTTAATTAGGATTATGCGTACAGAGCGAGAAAATATCTAGTTCAAATTTTTTTTAAGTAAAATATTCAAATCTGATTTCAGATTTTGAATTCCTCATTTTACACAAAAAATACCAAAACTAAATATCTTTTCGCTCTGTACGCAGTTTTATATTTGAAAAAAGATTTGCGCTACAGAGCAAAAAAATATTTATCTATAATTTTCGTCGAGTAAAATGAAGAATGGAGTTTTAATCTTAACACTTGGGTCCAACGCCCTTAATTTTAATTTTTTTTTACTTTTAAAGAATTTGTTTCCAGTTTGAAGAATAAGAACAGACATATAGCAAACACTTGAGACGATGAAAGAGTGACTGAAGTGTTGGCAAGATCCGAGATGCACTTTAATGCCCTAGGCTGTTTTCCTTTTTATGTGAAAAGTGCTTAAAGATCGATAGACACAAATAGATGAGAGTGACATGACGCGAGGGGTGGAGCGCAATGTCAACAATTTAGGTACCAAGAATAGCAAGGCCTCGTCATTTTACCTATGCTCTCTGTGACCTTAAAGGTGTGGGATGACTTCAATTAAAGCTCTTATAGAGATCCCACACCCTGTTCAAACATAATAAGCTTTTCACCCCTTGCGTCTACTTCCAGAGTTCAGCTTATCACGTTATACATGATTTTCTCCTGTGATGTGTGCTTCATTTTCCCTATATGTAATCGTCTATCGAACTTCTTTACCTGTAATAAAGACAAGGTTCAATTACTTTTTTTTTGTTAAAAGCAGAGAAATTGAAGAACAAGACAATTTTTCTTAGATTGAATGAAAACATATAATTATCCACTAGTAAAGAAATGATCTATTTTTAAAAGACAATTACATTTTCGTAGATACACAAACTGCAGAATTAAGAAATTAAATTAAAACGAAAGCGAGAACCTTCATCGAATAGTTGCGAGAAATATTATAAAGTGCAACCAATAAAATAATTATTTCTTTTTATCAGAACGGTAAAGATGCGCATATGAAGGTTTTTTATAATGATGAGACTTTTTAGTTATCGTTGCCGATAATTTTCGCAGATCTGTTACAGATAAATATTCAAATATTTTGTCGACAACGAGAGTTGGTAGTTGAATCTTGCAATTATGTCGCATTAAACTGAACAAACATTCAGTGCACGAATCGAGTAAAGCCCTTCTCTCCTTCGCTCTTTTAATATTCCTCTCCAATAAGAGATTATACATATCGAATTTCTTGCAAATTCCAGAATCCAAAATTATCATCAAGTCCTTATTTCTCACATAATTAGCCAATGTGCTCACAGGTTTGGTTAAAATTTCGTAGAAAGTTAATTCAAGTTGATGATGAACTTTCATTTCTCGCATATTGATCATTTCTGATTCACATTGTGTGTACCATGGAAGTAGCTTCTGCTTTTCAAGAAATTCTACTACTTCAACTTCGAGGGCATTATCGGTTTTTGATAAAGATCTCATTTTAACTAAGATCGCAATCATTAACTTCGTAAAATCTTTTCGATCATTCATAGATGCATAAGTGATTGAACAATGATTAGATTTACTAAGAGTTAAAAACTTGGCAATTGTAGCATCATTAGAAGATTGTTCTGTTATAGCTAAGACCATATTATGGTCTACTTTAAGACAAGCTGATAGTAGAGCAATTTCGCAGTTCAAACTTTTTTCAATATCATATTCCAACAGAACATCTAACAGTGTTGGATACGTTAAGTAAATTTCGTTCTTCAGAAGTATATTTACTCGTGCTCCATAATTAAAGAGACATCTAACAATTTCTGGATGAAATATTCCTTGACCAGGGTTTTTACCTTTTCTCTCTGATGCATTACCTTCTTTCAGAGAATTAGAAGCATATTCTAGCTGGTTTTCGTTGGATACCCTTATTTTCAATGCATAATGCAATGGAGTTTTTGACCCGCATAAGTCAAAATTTGTAGAAACGCCTTTTATTAAAAGCAGTTCAGTTATTTTAAGATATTGTTCGAAACGGAATGGAGGAATCACCACATATTTTTTCGGAGAACTATATTCAGATAGACCTCTAAGACTATCATGCCTTTCTCTATCTAAAGCATAATGAAGTGGTGTAAAACCCTCATCTGTCTCGACTTTTACATCAGCGCCCGAATTCAACAAGTATTTCACAGTCTCTGATCTTCCAGAAGCTGCTGCAAGATGCAATGGAGTTTCCCGAAACTTTGTCTCTGAATTAATATTAGCACCTGCTTTGACAAGTTCTTTCACCAATTTAGTGTAACCATACGTAGCAGCGAAGTGAAGAGCTGTTTTATCATTTTTACTCCTCAAATTAACATCAATTCCACTTTTCAAAAGTATCCTCAGGATTTCCAGATCCCCACTTTTAGCTGCAACGTGAAAAGGTGGTAGCACATCTTCATGGAACAATGTAATTTGTGGACAATCTAAAGAGGCTCCCTTCTTCACAAGCAAACTTACTACCTCTTTGTGTTTAGCTCTCACAGCCAGGTAAAGTGGACTAAATTTCTCATGATTCAGAGAATCAATCTTGGCTCCATGATTCAAAAGTTCACTAACTATTTCCAAATGTCCAGCAGCAGCGGAAAGATGAAGAGGTGTATTGAGACCTTCTGCCTCTACATCAAGTAAGGCTCCAGATTCAATCAAATATTTTACAACATTAAGATGTCCATTGGCTGCTGAAAAATGGAGAGGTGTCTTCAGCTCTTCACCACTAGCGTTGATTATTTCAACATTTCCTTCCGTTACAAGCATCTTGACAACTTTCTCATTGCCAGCTTGAGCAGCAAAGTGCAGTGGCATCATATTGCCCATGTTTATGAAGTCAACATCAGTTCTTTTTCCCAAAATGTACTTTACCATTTCAGTTTGGTTCTTCTGGATAGCTAAACAAAGGGGATCCATTTCATTCTCGTTCTGTACGGAGAGTGAGGCTCCGCGATCCATCAGAACTTCGGTGATCTTCACATTTCCCGAATTTGCAACGAAATGTAGCGGAGTGAATCCTCTTTTACAAAATGCATGCACTGAAGCACCATGAGTCAAGAGAATCATTACTATTTTCATATTTGGATTTACTTTTCCGGTTGAAATGTGAAGTGGAGTTTTACCACCTACATCTTGAAGATTCACTTTGGCACCATTTTCCAAAAGAAGCTCAACAAAGAGGAAGTTGTTCATTTGTGTAGCTATGTGAAGAGGTGTTTCTCCTCTCAAATTTTGCAGGTTGACGGTGAACTCAGTTACTAATAGATTAACTACATCAGTGTGCTTTTCTATCGTAGCGAGATGTAACGGGGTGTTACCATTTATATCCCCTTCGCTGATTTTAGCTCCTCTGTGACTAAGCAGACAGATTATCTGCTCGTGACCTCTGGCAGCTGCAATATGTATAACTTGTCTTCCAGATATTTTCACGTGGAGCGAAAACTTTTTGAGAAGGGAGTGGGTGAGTTCCAGTTCACCCCTGTGAACGGCGAAGAAGAGAGGATTGTAATGAGAGGTGTCGTTATAATTAATGTCTTGCTCTATTCTAGACGAAGACGATTCATTATGTACTTTTTGTTTATTATATTGTGCAGAACCTTTGAATTTACTGGACCCGCTACGAGATCTAGAGTGCGGGTTCATAGTGAGGCCCTTGAAGTCCAGAGCAGTTTTTGAGAAAGGATATCCTAATTCCACTGGAGGTGACGAAAACTCAGGCTGCAATAAAAAAGTAACAAATTAATTATGTTTCTAAAGCGAGAAAATATCTAATTTAGATATTTTTTAAGTAAAATGCAAATATTCAATTTTGAAGTTAGACTTTGAATTTGGAATTTTGAGCTTAACACTTGGATCCAACGCTCTTAATAATAATGAAGAATATTAAGTGCCAAATGAGGGAAAAGAATATCTGTGTAAAAATACGAACAATTGATTATTCATAAGAATAACAATTAAATATTTAACAATGATTTTTAGTAATAACATCTCTGATAAGGCTTTTAAAAACAGATTAAGAGTATTGGAACCAATTTCTAATCTCAAAATTCGGTTTCTTCATTTTACTTAACAAATATTAGATTTGGAATTTTTTCCCTTTGTAGAAGTAATCAATTTTTAACTAGAATTATGTGTACAGAGCGAGAAAATATGTAGTTCAAATTTTTTTTAAGTAAAATGAAAATATTCAATTCTGATGTCAGATTTTGAATTCCTCATTTTACATAAAAAGTATCAAAACGATCAAAACTAACTATTTTTTCGCTCTGTACGCAGTTTTATATTTGAAAAAAGATTTTAATTTTACCTTCAAGATTGTAAATTGAAACTGGAATCTAAGTTATTAGAAACTTTTTAAAAATTAACAAATAATATCACTTTTTATTTATTTTTTTTTTGAGAAACATATATATATATATATATATATATATA
>UCOK01009433.1:10175-23101 GCA_900474325.1 Synergus umbraculus | reverse complement strand
ATCATAAACCTGTAAAAACGAAGACACGTCTATAAAAATTAATTTTGTTATAAAAAATATCTATTACTATAAATATTATAAAGAATAGGATTTATAGAATAAATAAATATTATAATATTGTAGAATAAAAAAGTGGATTATTTGTGAACAAATATTTAAATATATTTATTTTAAATAAATGTTAAATAAAATTTTAAATACAGAAATCATGCTTTATGCAAATTACGTGACCTGGTTTCAGTTTAAAATTAGCTCTCGAAATAGCTTTTTGCCAAATTTGAATTAATTTTTTTTCACTAGGCACAGCAAAAACTTGCACTTTTTCGGAGCAAGTCGCGTAACCTGACTTGCATCCAAAAACAACGCACTTATACCCCATTGTTTGCCGTTCAGAAAATAAAACCTTGAGAAATTTAGTCTCAAAACATAAAAGTTTTATTTTAAAACAAAAAAAAAAATCGAATAATACCGTTCGTGTAATTAAAACAATTAAAAAATTAACTTTGTTGACACTTTTCTCATGTATTTAATTCAAAGTCGGCCTAAAAGTACAGCCAGCGCCCCTCGTGGCTAAGGTCAACATTTCCGTCACTTTCAGTTTTGAGTGTCACCCGACTGCTCATTACCTAACATCCGTTCCCCTCTCCAAGCCGTCTGCTCGCCAGACAGGTTCCATAAAACCATCCACGGAAGACCAACTCTTCAATCTAGCTGGGCGAGACTCACCGAGCACATCGGAGAGCTCTCAAGATGGTGAAAACTCATGTACTTTTCCTACCAACAGGAGCATCTGTGGTAGGCAAAGCACCGGCGAAATCCCAAGGCATAGGCGCACCTATCCTTGTCGATTTCCGTACTCTTTTGTATGGGGAATTGCCAACGCTCCGGCGCAACTGTCGTTTTCAATTCTCGTCTAAAGGAAATGTCTTGCTATAGGAGCTACTATACTTGACATTTTTCATCGTTCCCCGTTTCTCCGCTCTTTTCTCTCTCCCTCTCTCTTTCGAAAGGTGTACGATTTCTTCAGTCATTAGGATCGCCTAAGGCTGTAGAAATTCATGATAAAATATTAATAAATAGGAGCATTTATTATTAATCTTTTCCACTCGAGAATACTTTTCTATTCCTTTTCCTGTAAATCCTGTCCATTAAATTACAAAGCGATAGAAATTAATTTACACTCAACCGACGGATAATATTTAGTAGGAGCACCTACAAATATTATCTACAAAACGCATTGGAGATTTATACATCCGAAACATGCATTATTTTTCCTATCAGTCCTCCCTTCTCTCCGTACCGTCAAAACCGCTGAAGTAAGAGAACTGAGACGATAATATTGTATTCCACAAAATTTCCTGTATGTCCAATTCGTTCACGAATCTGTCAATTTGTACTTTATCTAACGAAACCGTATAATGTATGATTACAGGACGAATAGTCACTTTCCGCCTTCGTTCAGAAAGACACATTCAACTTCAGACAAACACATTCAACACTCACAGACAACAAAATCAGCCACACAAATTCTAGTTTCATTCTTTTGTTATTTATTTAGATTCACACAGATAGATTTGTAAAAATATATAGCTGTACATAACTCAAAAGGCAGGACTGTGAACTCATATCGAGTTCCATTAAAGTTAGGGTGCCGTCCTATGGTAGCTGAAAGCGCAAAGCAGAAAGCAGAAAATCATTAGAGTGAAAGAGAAAGAAAATCTATCTGTCTCTTTCACTCTTACGATTTTCTGCTCTCTGCTTTGCGTTTTCTGCTACCATAGGACGGCACCATTAAACCTTAAAAATTTTCTGTAATTTTTATGGATAGGGATATTAAGTACCCATCCTTTAGGTCTATTGACGCTAGGTAGCAATCTCTGGTTAAAAGCCTTAATGCTGTTTTAATGTCCTCCATCTTAAAGTGTGGAGGGCTAATGAAATTGGTTAGGCCTTGTGATGTTGCAAATATGCAACTCACAAACCAGATAATTTTTAGTTTAAATTCGAAGCTAACGTGCTCTCATGAAGGGTAAAATTCGGCTCTCCTCTTCGTTTTATTTTATTATTTTTGATTTGAATATTTAATTTTTATTTATTTGATCATTTTATTTTATGTAATTCAGTATAAATTTTATTCAGAAAAGACTGTCACTATTTTTAAGACTTTTAGGATTGATGTATTTATGTTTTTGTTTCTTTTTTTTTGTTTGTTAAATTTCCTAATCTTGCGGTCCCGAAAAAAAGTCACCAAAGGTCCAGCCACCCACTACTAACAGATTCGGTTCCTCAGCATCTACATTTTCGGATCTTCAGCAACATTGGTTTCCTATTGGATCATCTTATCTTATTTGTCGTATCTCATCACAATCCTTTTGATGTTCAAAACAGAATTGTGTCAAATCTGGAACAGAAGGATTAATATTGATCTTCCAAGTTCTAGGCACATCCCTGACTATTGACTATTTTACTATAAAATATATTATTCGAATAAAATCCTATTTTATTCGCATTTGTTAATTTTTTTATTGTTAATTCTTTTTTTTATTATTATATTGTTCTAAATTTCTTTATTTGTTTAGTTGACTAAAAGTAAATTAATTATTGTTAAATTTTCTGTTAAAACCTGAGCTTTGTAATTTTGCGAACCTCGCTCTCTACCGATTTTTAAGTTGAGCTTGATAAATGTTTCTTGATTTATTTTATATTACATTATTATATTTCTATATATATTTTTTTTACATATATCTTGGTTTTGAATATAATTGGTTTATTAGAGACTTGTAAAATTGTTTTGTTGTCCCAAGGATGGATTGGCGCCAAAATATTTCGTTTATGTTAAAATCATTCATTTTTTTTTTCTTAACTTATTTTTTTTTTGTTTGGGCCCTTTGTGCGTTGCTTTAGATATTTTCCTTTTGGTTTATTTGAGTAATAATTAAAAGAAGGAAAAAGTGAGCATCACAATTGGCGCCCAACTTGGGTAAGAAAATTGAAATTGGTCTCTGAAAAATTATAAAACTCATTTTCGAATATTGAAATGTTCGAGTAATTTACATATTTTTAATTTGTGTAGAATATTAATTCGACATATTTTAAAGTTAGTCAGAAGAAATATTATTTCCTTTAATTCAAGATACAAACAGAGTTTTAACGGTTGCCTTTACGGTTGGCACTTCGGATTGTTATATATGAACACCTGTGTTAATAATATTGTGTATTGATTTCACCTTGAGAGAGAGAATAATAGCTTTATATACTTGCTGGATTTATGCCTTAAATAAAGCACAGCTTATTTCGAATTTGGAAGAGAGAAGTCTTCCTATTACCGGAAATTTTGCTGAATTACGCGAAAGATTGGTACAAGCCGTGAAACAAAGCCAAGAATCAAGAGATCCTTTTAAACCTACACTATAGTGCTGCCACTAGGGAACTTTCCCCTCCTAGTATATGTACCCGGCATATGATGACTGGTACCCCTCTCGTCGCTTGCAGGTTACCTTTCAGGATACTCGCCTCAACACATGCCGAGCCTCTTCCTTCCTATTATCAGGACTCTCGACGTGAAGACCCCCATTATTCTCTCCGTTCACAGTAAGCTCGTGAAGACTTTCCTCTCTCTCGCTCTCGTTCATATCGTGAGATTGATGACTCACCTCCCTCTAATCCCTCACGCGCTTATGAGATGATACGTAAGTGAAATATTAAATATTCTGGCGCTCGAAATGAAGATTCCGACGCTTTTCTAATGCGAGTCCAAGATGGTCGTGATCTAATACCAATTTGTGTTGCAGATTTATTGAGAGTAATTCCTTTCTTTTTATCGGGAATTGCCCTCAATTGGTTTAGAGGATCTAGACATTTATGGAGGACTTATGATCAATTTTCTAGGGCTTTTAGAATTAGGTTCGGAGATTCTGACTTCCAGTTTGAGTTGAGACAGGAGATTCACCAAAGAACGCAGGGTGAAAAGGAATGTGTTTTCGATTATTTAACGTGCATGCGCACTATGTTTGATAAGTTAGTTCCTAGAATGTCTGAATCAGAAGAAATCAGCTATGCACATAGAAATCTTCTTTCTAGGTTGCATTTAGCGATTCAAAGAAATCAAAATAGGGATTTTGTACATTTGGAGAATTTAGCAAATGTAGCTGAAAAAAGCTATCGAGTTGCTAGGAGTTACAAACCTCCCCCTCTTCCCAAACGGTCTTTGTTACCTGACTTAGCGTATAAAGACCCCAAAGATAAGAGAATGGATAGGCAAGTTGATAGAAGGCAAGACAGAAATAGATTAGATAGACCTAATGAAAGAAGGCAAGAAAGAATAGCGTTTTTAGAAGAAGAAGCGGAATTTAATGCGTTTTATGAGGAAGAACCAATTGACCTCGCATACCTGTCAATGGAAAAAAATAGTATGAAACCCAATAGACCAAACCCTCCTAGAAACTCCCCTACAAAACCAGATCCAAAATCCACTCCTACTAGAACCAATAATTCCACAACCCCTATTCCTAGTACCTCTACCTACCTCTCCTTCCACTTCTACTGTAACCCTAGCTCCCACCCGTAAAAATAACCTTACTCCTACATGCTGGAATTTGTGAAGAGTCTGACCAAAAATATTTTGTTTTAGTTGTGGTCGTAAGGAAACGTTTAAATCTGATTGTCCCAGATGTTCGGAAAAGTAAAGTCTGAGGTATGTCAAAGGGTAAACATACCTCAGTTGAATCAAAATAAATCCCTTTCACCATTAAAAACTTTGAAACCTAAAAGAAAAAAATATGATCCTACTTTAAAAATACTTGAAATAGAATATTTAAATAATGAAACTGATTATTCAGATTTTACAGGGGTTTATATTCCAAATGATTCTGATTTAACTCTTTTTATTTTTGAAAATAGATTTTTTATAAAAGAAAGTGAAATAGAATTGGCTTTAAATACTCCAGGTGTAAAACTTAAAACTAATCAATTATCTTTAGTTCATCCGAACAACCCCTCATCAGATAAATCAGAAAAACAAGACCAATTAATTTGTTTTTCAATTAATTGAAAAACAAGGGAGATTAAGGCGATCCATAATTCCAGTAATCAGATCCCATCCCCGATTAAACGTCCCTCTTACAATTATACTACATCCCCTCCTAAGTTCATCCCTCCAAACCCTATCCTTACCCTTTCTGAATCCTCTTATCCAAATATTAAAAAATTAGATCCAAACCTTTACCTTCCAGATAACCCAAAATTAACCCTTAACAATAAACTCTCCTTTACAGAACCTATTCCAGTTTTTAACTTTTCAGAACTCCCTTACAGATCCTCATCCTTCTCTGGGCCACAACCCCTTATGTTTTTAACTTTTCAAATATCAGGAAAACCGATAAAAGCGTTAGTTGATAGCGGTGCTTCGAGGTCCTTCATAAGTTTGGATGGTTTAGAATTAATAAAAGACCTTAACTTAAAAACTCTTTGTAAGAAAGGTAGAGTCCAAGTGGCTAATAGTCAAATTGAACTAGTCTCAAAAGAAATAATAGCACCGATTAAACTCAAGGGTAAAGAAAACTCGATTAACATTAGGATTCTAAAGTCTCTTCCTGTTGCTTTCGCTATAGGTTTAGATTTCTTAAAAATCTCTAAGATTAATATAAATTTCAATGATAGGATATGGAGCTTCAAAAATACACCAGATAAATACTATCTTTTTGAATTTGAATCAGAGATTTTAGAAACTTCTTGCGGACTTAGAGAGTGTTGAAAGAATTCTTGTAAAGAGAACTACCGGAACCACTTGGAAAACCAGGGTTAACGCATCTTACCAAACACGTTATTGATGTTGAAGGTCATCCTCCCATAAAACAACGGTATTACTTAACATCCCCAAAAATTGCAGAAGCGATTATAGGCGAAATAGATAAAATACTAGAAAATGATATTATTGAACCCTCGAACAGCGGTTGGTCCTCTCCTATAGTTATGGCAAAGAAAGAGGAAGGCAAATATCGCTTTTGCTTAGATTTTCGGAAATTGAATACAGTTACTAAAAAAGATGCATATCCATTGCCACAAATAACGGGTATTCTAGATAAGTTGAGAAATGCAACTTATATATCAAAAATAGATTTATTCAAGGGATTCCATCAGATTCCATTGGATGAAGATAGTCGCGAAAAAACTGCATTCAAGGTACCAGGGCGTGGTTTGTTTCAATTTAAACGAATGCCATTTGGTCTCACCAATGCCCCAGTGACTTTCCAACGATTATTCGATAGATTGATAGGCCCAGAAATGGAACCGCATGCTTTTGTTTATATAGATGATATTATCATCGTGACAAAAACTTTTAAAGAACATTTAGAGTGGCTTTCTAAGGTTATAACGAAAATTAAAGACGCAGGGTTAGAAATAAATCGAGAAAAAAGCGAATTTTGTTGCTCGCAAGTTCACTAGTTAGGTTTCTTGCTAAATGAAAATGGTCTGCAAACAGATCCCAATAAAATAGAGCCGATTTTGAATTATCGCGCCCCAGTTAATGTAAAAACATTACGCAGATTTCTTGGAACGTCAAGTTGGTACCGTAGATTCGTTAAAGACTATGCAACCTTGGCTGGTCCTCTGTCAATGTTGCTTAAGAAAAAGCAGCGTTGAGTTTGGGGAAAAGATCAGCAATTGGCATTCGAAGAAATAAAGCGTTGTTTGTCTGAGGACCCTGTTTTAACTTGTCCTAACTTTGAAATTCCCTTTACTTTACAAGCTGATGCAAGCAATATGGGATTAGGCGCTGTATTAACGCAGGAAGTAGATGGAAAAGAAAGAGTCGTCTCTTATGCTAGTAGAACCTTAACTGATGCGGAACAAAAATATATTACCACTGAAAAGGAATGTTTAGCGATAGTTTGGTCCATTCAAAAATATCGACCATATTTAGAAGGTTATAAATTTACAGTTATAACAGACCATAGTAGCCTAAGATGGTTACATAACTTGAAAAACCCTACCGGTCGCTTGGCAAGATGGTCCCTTCCTGGTATTCCCGAAGATTCCTAGCCGTATCCAATTTTCCCGAAAGATTTCCCCGCTGGAAAATTATTAACAATAGTTTATTCACACATAAACCAAACACTTTAATTACTTACTTTGTTGAGGACTTAGATGAATGGAAATTAGTACCTGAAAACAGTGAAAGAAATACTATAATATCTCAGACACATGACCAACCACAATCTGGTCATCTAAGTACACAAAAGACTTATATGCGTGTCTCCGCTAAATATTATTGGCCAGGCTATTTTAGGGTTATAAAAAATCACGTAAATAGTTGTACAGTTTGTCAGCTGTGTAAAGTTGAACAGCAAGTATCCGCCGGTCTAATGGGACATCGCATAGTAGAAGAGCCATGGATAGTCGTAGCCGCAGATATTATGGGCCCACTCCCACGAAGCAAATTAGGATTCCAGTATATTCTAGTAATTCAGGATTTGTTTACCAAATAGTTAGAAATCGTACCCTTGCGTGTAGTTACGGGTAATAAAATCGAAGCTACCTTTCGCGAAAATATCATTAATCGATGGAGAGCGCCCCAAGTTCTTCTAACTGATAATAGGACTAAATTTATCAATAAAACTCTACAACAATTAGCTCAGGAATTCAATATAATCCATACCACTACCCCCCGTACCACGCTCAAACGAATCCTGTGGAGAGAGTCAACGGAATCCTAAAAACAATTATTGTTTCATTCATTGATAAGGATCATAGTAAATGGGACAAATATATCCCAGAGTTTAGATTCGCTTATAACACGTCTCATCATACATCTTGAAAATCCTCACCCACTTTTCTGAATTTTGGTAGGGACCCTCAACCTATTAATTCACTTTAAAAACAACGTAATAGTAAATCTGAAATAGAATGTAGAGAAACTGAATTTTGGAAGAATAGAATGATTCGAATTCAATCTATGCGCGATTGGGTAATCAAGAACTTAGATCAAGCTTTTGAAAAACAGTCGAAATACTACAATGTCAAACGTAGACAATTGCGATTCTATGAAGGAGATTTAGTTCTATCTATGTCTAGGGTTCTCTCTTCCATATTAAAGAACATGTCTGATAAGTTATGCCCACGATTGACTGCTCCCTATCGAATTTCAAAAGTGTTGACACCCACTCTCTATGAGCTTTCAGATCTTACTGATAAACTCATAGGACAATCACATCTAGAAGATTTGAAATCTTTCATTCCCCCTCTCCATGACTCGTAATATGATTATTAGATCATGAAGAATCATCCGGATCCTGTCCGCCATTTGGAGTCATATTTGGGTCTAATGAACCAAATTAAAGACAGTCTCCCTAGCTTTTTCCCGGCCCTACTGGAGACGTACAAGGAAGTATCTACATCCAATGAGGTCCCTGCGAGGGCCATCCTCTACGACTGGCCAACTGACGAGGAACTCAGGGAGGATGCCATACGACGTTTCAACCGAGGGGCTATTCACTCTCGAATCAGCCACTTTTAACGTTTGAAATCATGGAGGAATCAAGAGTAATAAAGAACCAAAAATATGAAGTCTTAAATAATCAAACAAAATTTTAGTAATCACTTTAATCTAAAATGCAATCAATGAAATCTGGGTTTTAATTTATGTTAAAATGAAATCATCTAGTTAACTCAGTTTATATAGGCAATCTGTATTTTTTAGAAGGGAATCTGTGAATTTAAGGAGGGAATCAGAGGCAGTCTGCAGCGGAATCAAGTGCAGTCCAAGGTGCAGTCAAAGGGAATCGAGGTTCGAACGGTTGTGAAAATATTCTCGTGCGCGGAAATATTGGGCAGTGACCTGCTTTGTGTAGCTACGTCAGTTTTAGGTTGTTTTCGATTTTGACCTCGAGCTCATCTTACCAAGAATTTTTTTTGAAATCTAAGAATTAACATGATGCTAAAGAGGAATCTATTGTATTTAGCACGAAGTAAGCGGGAGTCAGTTTGAAATCGCAAAACAAAGGAGGAATCTGGCTGGCAATCAGCGGCAGTCAGTAGTCGTTAAGCGTCGAAGAATTGAAATCGCAAAGCAAGAGTGGAATCTGGCTAACCTTGGACATTAGTTTTGAAATCAATTGAAATCGGTTGTCAAGATTTTCCTGATTTCAGAGTGAATAGCCCCTCGGTTTCAACCTCATCCCGAAACCAGCTCCCGTCAGTAAAACGGCAGCAACCACCGAGACCTACTTTAAAGGATAGAAAAAGACCTCTTCTTCAGCTCCAATTACCCCAGCCCCAAATACCCCAACTCCAACTATCCCTCCACCCAAAAAATTAACAGTGTCTTCGACCCAAACCATCCCTCTCTCGGATCCCCCCAAGGAACCCTCCAATTTCCTCAAAACTACTTCCACCTAGACCATCCTTTCAATCGCATCCCACGGTCAAATTATATCGCTCTTCGTGTACCCAGACCAACCCCATCCCAAATCCTCTTCCCGATCCCAATCCTTCTCCTATCCCTGAATTAGCCCCCATTCCCTATCCTATCCCTGTTCCATCTCCATCCCTTTCCGATGCTTCCACCGATCTTTCCCCAATTGACCATGACCCATGTCATGGGTCTCTTCCTGAATCTCCCTCCTCTGCCCGATCTGCCTCTCTCATTCCATCCCCAAAACCTATCTCTCCCGTTCCTTCTCCAAAACCTGTCTCTCCTAGTCCTCCTCCAAGATCCCCATCCCCAGAACCAAAAATACGCTCCCTCCTGTGCCTAAAAATCGCAGTCTCTAAAAAGGTTGACCCCCTTTCCCTCCAGTTTCTCCACTCCACGTCACGATTTGGATGCGATTCTCGCAGTGCACACGCCCCCACACAGTGTTCTGCAAACGGTGTGGAGACCCTGGGTTTAACCCCACAAATTGCCCTTATTGTACCCGTCCCTCTTCCCGCCGCGGTGCGTAATTTTCCCTTTCTTTTCTTCCCTACTCATTCATTTCCTACCCTTTTCCTTTTTCCCTCTTTCTTTTTTATTCCTCTTTAAAAAAAAATGTTTATTTCAATTTTTTATTATAAATGTAATTTAACTATTTCTTTTTCTTCTTCTTTCATCAATATTTTTGTTATTTACTCATCATTGATCATTGCTACTATCTGTTTATTTTTACTATTCACTTGTATTTACCATTTTCTACTTTATTAAATTATAATTTATCACTGAAATCCCTACAATTTATTTACAATCCTCCCATCATTTTACTCTGCTTGCTTACTATTTCATTTACTCTTTACTTTTCTTTTATTTATTTTCATTTTTATTTATTCTCTCTTTATTTTATTATTTTATAATTTTATTTTGTTTTATAATTTAATTTTTTTATTGATTCTAGTCAAGGAGTCCCGAATTTTAATTATTTTTTTTTTATTCTTGGCTGATCATTTTGGGATTTGATTTCTGCATTTTTTTTAAGTTTAATTGTCTCCCTTATGGTTTAAGACCTGTTCGGTCCTCCCTAAAGAGAGTGGAGTTGTGATGTTGCAAATATGCAACTCACAAACGTGCTCTCATGAAGGGTAAAATTCGGCACTCCTCTTCGTTTTATTTTATTATTTTATTTGAATGTTTAATTTTTATTTATTTTATCATTTTATTTTATGTAATTCAGTATAAATTTTATTCAGAAAAGACTGTCACTATTTTTAATACTTTTAGTGTTGGTTTATTTATGTTTTAGCTTATTTAAAAAATTTTTTTTTGTTAAATTTCCTAATCTTGCGGTCCGGAGAGAAAGTCACCAAAGGCCCAGCCACCCACTACTAATAGATTCGGCTCATCAACATCTACATCTTCGGATCTTCAGCAACATTGGTCTCCTATTGGATCATCCTATCTTATTTGTCGTATCTCATCAAAATCATCTTGATGTTCAAAACAGAATTCTGTCAATTCTGGAACTGAAGGATTGATATTGGTCTTCCAAGTCCTAGGCACATCCCTGACAAGGACTGACCGTGGCTATTTTACAATAAAATCCTATGGTTAAGGATAAGTAATCTAGCCTACATTTTATTTTTCTTATCTTATCTTTACTTTTCTGAGAACAGACGTATTTGGCTTTTAATGCCAATTGTTTATTTTGTTTATTTGTTTATATGGAGCATCGAAGGATCTAATTTTCATCCTAGTCTCCACTTGATCCTCAAACTACATTTGGCCCTGAAAGACAAGAATGGTTCTCGCATCTCACTTTATCCCATGCAAAGGAGAAACGAGTCTATCTTCGTTTAAGACGACTGATAAGGGATAATGAAGAAGAAGAAGAAAGGATATAAGACGGACCAATGACCAGGGACCCTTATCGGCTATCCTTCTCTCGATCATAGTGATTACGGAAATTAGTCTTACACGCATCGACCGTTTCCACTAATTGTAAAATTTCTCCAGGCTAACGAGCTAGCGTGAGAATTTTTATCGGCCTCTTACCTTTGTGAACTTGAAGTGACAGCACGTATTCAGAATTATTCGCACTTACAATTAACAATTTGTTCTTCGTCGTCTTTCATCGATTTCTAAGGTAGGAATTTATTTCCTTAATGATTTAGCCCAGTTTTTTTTATTTTTTTACTCTTGTATTCTCTTATATTATATTTGTTTTTTTGACTCCTTGGCTGAATCATCCTATTTAAATTGATTATTTTTTTGAATTTTATTTATTTCATTGTTTAATGTGCCTATAAATTTTATAATAATCCGGAGTGCCGAATAATCTAAAGCCTAGCCTTTTTGATTTTGTTATCTTCTTTTATAATGTTATTGACTTAAAATATACAAAGATCCCCCTTCCCCTTTAATTAAATTCAATCCGGAAAAAAAACCCCTTTTTCATTTAAATTTAATAAGATCCTAACTTATTTTTAATTTTTTTTTTATTATCTTATTTTGTAATTTTTTAATTATTATTGTAAATATTACTCTTTATTGAATGATTTTATTATGCGAATGTAATTTTTTTTTGTTTTATATGAATTTTATTCGAATTTGTTAATTTCTTTTTATTATTATATTGTTCTAAATTTCTTTATTTGTTTAGTTGACTAAAAGTAAATTAATTATTGTTAAATTTTCTGTTAAAACCTGAGCTTTGTAAGTTTGCGAACCGCCCTCTCTACCGATTTTTAAGTTGAGCTAGTTAAATGTTTCTTGATTTATTTTATATTACATTATTATATTTTTATATATTGATATACGCCCAGGCGCAAAAACCCCAAACGACATTGCTATCTCGGAAATAAATTTAAATAAATATAAACTAGAAAATAAGAAATAAAATAGAATAATTCAGGGAAAAAGTAAAAAGAATCTTCGCCTCAAAATACTCAGACAGCGCGGCGAAGACAACTTCTACTAACACGGCGAATACCGCGTGATGGGGACTCGGAGAAGCGCGGATACCGAGAAAGCGTTTTCCACGCACGTTTTCTCGGGGACTCGGGGAAGGGTTCTTCCCTCACCACCCCTAGACCCCTAGAGTATAAAAAGGCCTGCACGACAAGAAATCGTCAGATCGTTCGGGGGTGGCATACCACCTCTCGAACAGCTGACCTGTGACATATCAATAGGACCCAGCACCCCGCCTAGAGGCATACCTCTAAGTGCAACACCCGAGTTGGCATACCTCTCGACAACGCTTGAAGTCGGGCTAGTGGCATACCAATTAGCTCCGGCGCTCTCTCACACCTAGTGGAATACCATTAGGTGGAACACCCGAGTTAGGTGCAACACACCAAGTCCACAACTATCCACACCATCTTAGAATCTTTACTCACACTTCCTAGTTTGTTAAGCGACGCGAACCTCTGGCGTCTCCGTTTATTTAAACCTGCTTCTAATAAACGACTCTTAGTTACTACAAACATGGTGAGTCTTTACTCAAAAGATACTTTCTACC
>UCOK01009433.1:0-10155 GCA_900474325.1 Synergus umbraculus | reverse complement strand
CCCCCCCCCCCCCCCTATTTTACATTCTCACTCACTCCGACTCCGTTCTGCTTCCCTACTCCCTAACGATCAACTCCTGCACAAGGATTGATATCAATATATATATATATATATAATATTTTTTTTATATAACTTGGTTTTGAATATAATTGGTTTATTAGAGACTTGTAAAATTATTTTTTTATCTTTATCTTTATTTTTGTTACCTCTATCTTTATATCTGAGTTTGGAATTGAGATTCTATCGTTTGCATGTCTCTAGCTGAACTAATTTATGTTTATTATTGTCCCAAGAAAGGACTGGCGCCCAAATATCTCGTTTATGTTAAAATCATTCATTTTTTTTTTAACTTATTTTTTTGTTTGGGCCCTTTGTGCGTCTCTTTAGAGACTTTCCTTTTGGTTTATTTGAGTAATAATTAAAAGAAGGAAAAAGTGAGCGTCACAGCCTTTAAGATTTAGTATAAATCTGTCATCTCCATTTGACTTTTTTCTCAAGAAGAAAGGTGAGAGGTAATCACTTTTACTGGGTGTGTAGGCAGTTATTGCTCCTTTTTCTATTTCTTTAAGAATAGCATTTTTTGTTTTTCAGTGCTCTACACGTGGTAAGCTGGGATCACTGGGAGTTATTATTTGAACAGGCGTTTTGTCAAAAGGTAGTTTGTAACCTGAGAAGCAATTTAGAATAAATTGGTCCGATGTTATTTGTTTCCAGGCATGGGTGAAATTTACTAGGCGGTCGCCTATTTTGTTTACCTCTAGTAGTTCTTTTTCTGCTGATACTGTGTAACGGTATAGGTATACCGTTCCCCCTCTCTAAGCTTAAGAGTAGGTAATTCTTAGGTATCCCGCTCGCGGTGCACTCGTCACCAATCTACTCGAGTGGTGCCGTGTGCAAAGATATCACCTGACGGGGTAGCGGGGATTCTCCGATACTGACCATATAAAAGGCCAGATTTGACCACAAAAATTGACTCTGTCTCGGGATCGCTAGGGCTTTGGCCGCGCATGGTGCGGCGCCTCAGCGATCATGGTAGAGTAAATGGCAAGCCTTGTACGCTGCTCCAAGCTGAGGTTTCCCATTCTCTCCACTCTCGTTATTCGCGTATTAGTTCGATTTTTGTAAAATTCTCTAAATTTCTACGTACGCTGCTCCAAGCTGCGGAGACATAGTCGGCATGTTTACGCGTCGACTATAGCTCGTTTACGCTCCTCGTAGAAATAATTCACGAAACTAAACTTCGATAAAAAGCCATCGCTCACTCGCTTTGCGATGAATATCAAATTAGCTTTATATCGAGTCTTTCTAAATACTAACTTAGTTTATATCGAGTCATTCCGCGGCCGAGTGACGATGTAATTGAACTTGTAACGAATGATTACGCCTGTGTGCGTACCGCTCACACACTCGTTACCGAACCTCACAGTCGCCATCTCCGCTCCCGTACTCCTGCAGTAGACTCGCATTACCTAACATCCGTTCCCCTCTCCAAGCCGTCTGCTCGCCAGACAGGTTCCATAAAACCATCCACGGAAGACCAACTCTTCAATCTAGCTGGGCGAGACTCACCGAGCACATCGGAGAGCTCTCAAGATGGTGAAAACTCATGTACTTTTCCTACCAACAGGAGCATCTGTGGTAGGCAAAGCACCGGCGAAATCCCAAGACATAGGCGCACCTATCCTTGTCGATTTCCGTACTCTTTTGTATGGGGAATTACCAACGCTCAGGCGCACCTGTCGTTGTCAATTCTCGCCTAAAAGAAGTGTCTTGCTATAGGAGCTACTATACCTGACATTTTCTTAAACATAACTTCTTCTCTATCCATTCACCGTTTCCCCGTTCTTTCCTCTCTCTCTCTCTCTTTTTCGAAAGGTGTATGATTTCTTCAGTCATTAGGATCGCCTAAGGCTGTACAAATCCATGATAAAATATTAATAAATAGGAGCATTTATTATTAATATTTTCCACCCGAGAATACTTTTCTATTCCTTTTCTTGTAAATCCTGTCCATTAAATTACAAAGCGATTGAAATTAATTTACATTCAACAGGCGCATCTGTGAGTGATAAATTTAACCGACGGATAATATGTAGTAGGAGTACCTACAAATATTATCTACTAAACGCATTGGAGATTTATACATCCGAAAACTTGCACTATTTTCCTATCAGTCCTCCCTTCTCTCCGTACCGTCAAAACCGCTGAAGTAAGAGAGCTGAGATGATAATATTGTATTCCGCGAAATCTCCTGTATGTCCAATCCGTTCACGAATCTGTCAATTTGTACTTCATCTAACAAGACCGTAAAATATATGATTACAGGACGAATAATCACTTTCCGCCTTCGTTCAGAAAGACACATTCAACTTCAGATAAACACACTCACAGACATCAAAATCAGTCACATAAATTCCAGTTTCATCCTTTTTGTCATTTGTTTAGATTCACACAGTTAGATTTGTAAGATTTAGAAAAGAAATACTCGTTATAATTTTACAGAAAAACAAAATTGTTCGATTTTTTGACTATCTTAAAAACCTGATCCTGGCTCGACTGAAGCATCCGCTAAGATAGTTATAAATTTTAAGATCTTTTCAGGAAAAATCCGAACGTTACATGGCGCCCGAACAGGGACTGACTTTTATTTTTCTCTCTGAACGTTACATGGCGCCCGAACAGTTTTTGACTTTTATTTTTCTCCCTGAACGTTACAAACTCTGTACTTTTGGCTTTTCTTTATCTGAATAAATTGTTATATTTTGTTTGTTAATTATGTTGCGTTTTTCCTTGCCTCCCTCGAGAACTCACGACTTCTGATTATTATAAGGGTAAGCACCCTATACGAGGGCATAAGACTTAGCAACAACCTTAGCGAAATTATCAACATAAAATATTATTAATAGTGAGAGACCAAATTCTCATTACAACCGATTGCTCGATGTTCGTGAGTGATGACTCCCCCCCCCGTCTGGAGCTTGGGTAGCTCTTCCGCGGAGGGGATCTCCAGTTTAAATCACCACCTCTTGAAGACCTGGAAGGTCCAGCTCCCGAAGACAAAAAAGAAGATTTCTCGTTGTCAGATTTTGATGTGATCTTGTTGAGGTCTTTTACTACTTTTTCCACTTCTTTGGCTGTCTTGAGGTGTTAAAACTTTTTCAGCATCGCTAATGGTTGTGGTTATTTCGCTCACAAAATTTTTTGTGGAATCAGAAGCTTTATTTGATTTCTGAAAATCCAACATTTTTGTAAGCGATTTTCCGAGAGCACTCAATGCTGCTCCTAGCTGGTTTTGTGTTGCAGACTGGAAAGAGTTCTTTTTTACACCAGATGATCCAATAATGTTTTTTAGCTTTGCGTTTAGGGCCGGAACTGCCATCGTTGGACAATTTTCTAAAGGAGGATATTTTTCGGCTAATTCCTTCCTTTTTCGTTTTCCGGACCGAACTTTTGACACAGACTTGCCAGGGTTTTATTAATTGGGTCGGTGACGGTATTTTTTGCGAAGAGGTTGCCGCCTAGTTGGCCTAAATCGGCATCTTCTTAATCTGCACCTTTGGTGGAATTATCATGCTCTGTTTGAAGAATCTTCTTTATCGACAATTGGTCGTTGCCTGACAGCTCAGATTTTTTGGAGGGATCGAGATCCTCGTTCGGGTGACGCCTTCCGCTTGGTTGGAGAACCAATTCTGCAGTACCTCTTAAATTACTCTCTGAGGAAGTGTCTCTTCTTGAGCTGTCTGTTGAAAAACTCCGAGTCACACTTCGTGGAGACAAGCCTTCGTTGGCCACATCTCTCGGGTGACTCCTTCCGTCCTGCTCGCGTGGAGGAGTAGTTTGACGGGACGTACCTTGTAGATGAAGCTCTTGAGAGCCTCGGCTTTCTCTAGAGCTCCTAGGTTTAGTCGTTTTCCTTATTTTTGATGCGTGAGAAGCACCAGAACTAGACGTCGAGGAGATCGATAATCGATCGCGTCTCTTGTGCTTTTTCTCACTTTTCTTGATTTTTTTTCTTAAGCTTTTTTAATTCTTTTAGGTGTTTCTTCTGCGCTTTTTCTCTTTTCCTTTTTCCCATCTTGGCTGGGCACAGAAACAGAATACTGCACAATAAATTAAACTTCTCTGCTTTTCGATCTTGTACGGAACGCACGAAAGAACGGAATGACTGGGAACGGATAAGTGGAAGGTACGAAACCTAGAAATTGCGCGAAAAACTCCCAACTTTAAAATATCGTGGCAGAACTTTCAGCAACTAACGGCACTACACATTTGATCTTCAGGACGAGGCAGCGAAATACAATTATATACTCTCAAATCAATTTCCTTGATTTGATAAATTATTTCAGCATGTCTAATTTTTGTACAATCATTTTTATATAGAAATTATGTAGAATATTTTTACATGGGTAGCCTTTGAAGCTTTCAAGATTTCTTGAATAGCTATTTTTTCGTTCTTAGCAATATTCTTAAGCTTAGCTTACAATTTATGAAGAGAATTTTCAGTTACACGTCTCATTTTCATCTGACATTCTCGAAAAATTTGTTTCAACAATCGAACGTTTACTTGAGCACGTTGTTTTGCTTTTCCCGTACTATTAAGCATCTTTTTTTATCATAAGAGTTTTTTTTTCTTTTTATTGGATTCAAATCTATTATTTTAAAAAAATTTACATGTTTGCTGTGTTATATGCGGATGATTTTTTGTCTAAGAAGAAGTTTTATATGTTTGCAATATTGTCAACTTGCACTCTTTTGGCAACAGTAGAAGGCAACGTTACCTGAATGAAATTTTGCAAGTATTCGATTGATTTTAGTTGAACACTCCATTCCAAAATCCTTATGATCTACACATATTCCCTTGACTTTTATCAATAGAGTCATGTCTTGATAGAATGTAATTTCTTTTTGGTAAAAGGATTCTACATGATCATTTTTGTTTTTTCTTCCTATTGCTTCCTCACAGAGGAAGCTTTGTAATGGTGACAAAATCCAGTTTCCTAAAAAAGCAATACATTTCACCATTTTGACCCGATATTTTTGCGTCAATAGATACAAAACTTCTTGAAATTGATTTATTTATAAAATAAAACATAAGAAACCGATTACACAGGCCCACAAAAAAATTGGTCTGAACATTACATCTGACTATGCAACCCTTACAGATTTTGAGCTGCTGAATGCAAATCTGGCATTAGAATTTTCCCTTAACCCTACAATTTTCCCCTAACCTAGGAAAAAAAGTGTGAAATTTTGGAAGTTTCAGGCTCCATTGTAGTTATATTTATCCTCGAAAAGGGTAATGGAATAACGTCGTTCCTGCGTATTTCGGGTCGCTTTTAGTTCAAATTTGAATTTAGAATTTTTGTCAATTACCTGAGAATTTCCCTAGCTTAGGGGAAAAAGTGCATAAATGTGCAAAACTTGAGGCTTAACGGAGCTTTTGTTTGTGCACGGAAAAGCTGATGTCTTTCCGTACCTTTTTAACTGCTGATTTTATATCTGACAAGAAGTTTTCTGCTGTACCTTGGATTTTCCCTAGCATAGGGTAAGTGTGTGAAATTTTGGAATTTCAGGCTCCATTGCAGTTATATTTATCCTTGAAAAAGTTAATGGATTAACGTCGTTCCTCCTTATTTCGGGTCGCTTTTAGTTCAAATTTGAATTTAGAATTTTTTTCAATTACCTGAGAAATTCCCTAGCCTAGGAGAAAAGGGGCATAAATGTGCAAAACTTGAGGCTTAACGGAGCTTTTGTTTGTGCACGGAAAAGCTGATTTCTTTCCGCACCTTTTTAACTGCTGATTTTATATCTGACAAGAAATTTTCTGCTGTACCTTGGGCTAATTTTCTTAGTTTCTTACGCCAGCGACATAACTGATGTCTTTTTCTAATTAATATCGTAAAGGTGCAGTGCCATTCAAAAGGTGCCATTCAAAAGGTGCGTTAAGTTTTAATTCGTGTTCGAACCTCAAAACGAACAAGAATTAGGCTTTTAAATAATACACCGGGCTCATTTAGAAACATGTAGAAAGGGTTGCTGGGATTTAATTGCCTTAATGCCTTTTGGTTAAAAGCCAACTAGCGTGCTTTCCATATGAATCCAGTAAAACGTCGCGAAGCGTGGGAGAGGAATGATATTAAGGGCATTTTGCACTTTAAACATAACTTATTTCGAAAATAAATTCTTTTCATCAAATTACTTAAGGGGTTAGTACCAAAGTTTTCACCCATTTTCTTAAGAATTTTTTTATCAAATTAAAATTTATATTACAGATCCTAACATTTCACAAATGATTATAGATATAAAACACTATTACAATTTTTTTTTTTTTTTTTTTAATAATAAATCTGGCTGGTATGGCTCCTGGAAGTTACCCAATTTAAAAACTGGCGTGCCTGAGTCAGAAAAAACTATTGGACCGATCGGGCTGAAATTTGGATATGTTATTTTACACATATGTTGCTATCGCGTGCACCAAAATAATTGAAATCAGAAAAAAATAAATACAAAATGGCCGACTTAAAAATTTTTCACCTTTTTTTAACCGTAAATGTAAAAGAAAAAGCTGTGAAAAAAGAATTCTAAGCCTGGGTCGATGCTGGCATTTTCCGCCTTTCAAGCAGTCAATGGGCTAGTCCCCTTCACATGAAAATAAAAAAAGATGGTTCATGGAGACCATGCGGTGATTATCGCAGACTAAATTCAATCACCGTCCCTGACAGATACTCGTCTCCCCACTTCCATGACTACGTTAATAATTTTCATGGCAAGAAAATATTCTCTCTTATAGATCTTCACAAAGCGTTTAACCAAATTTCAGTCGCCCCCGATGACATCGAAAAAACAGCCATAATTACCCCTTTCGGGCTATTCAAATTCTCGTACATGACTTTCGGCTTAAGAAATGTTAATTGCTTCTGCTAACCCTGAAGAACATCAACAACATCTTTGCATAGTCTTTGAAAGACTAAAAAAATTCCGGTTACGAGTAAACCTTCAAAAATGTAAACTCGGTACCTCTGAACTCGAATTTTTAGGGTACACGGTCAATGACAAAGGTATTCGTCCCACATCCACCAAAGTCGAGGCTGTCTTAAATTTTCCCAAACCCAATACTGTTGTCGAATTGCGTCGATTTCTCGGCATGATAAATTTTTATCACAGAAATTTACCTCACGCCGCTCATTATCAAGTCCCATTAAATGACTTCCTACGAGACTCACGCAAAAATGACAAATGACAAAAGGGGTCCCTTGGACCCCTGAAACTGACGAAGCTTTCGAAAAAATCAGTTCCGAATTGGCAAATGCGGCGTTGCTCGTACACCCCCGCATAGATGCTAAGATCCGTATTGTTTCCGGTGCCTCAGACTTTTCAATGGGCGCTCGAATGCAATGAATTTGCAATGAATGCTCGAACAACTTTTTGAGAACACTTGTAAACCTCTTGCATTCTTCTCCAAGAATTTCAGCAAATCGCAACGCAACTACAGCGCGTATAACAAAGAACTTACGGCGATTTAGGAAGCGATCAAACATTTTCGTCATTTCATTGAAGATCGGGAGTTTTCAATCCTAACAGACCACAAACCTCTCATATATGCCTTCATACAGCGCTCAGACAAGGCTTCTCCTCGTCGGGTACGCCAACTGTCTTTCATAGCGCAATTCTCCACGGATATCCAGTATCTACCCGGCCCTGATAATGTCGTCGCTGACTCTTTGTCGCGCGTGAACTCTGAGCCTCAAAATAACGACTCCGACCACGCTGACTCAATCAGGCTGCCTCTCAAGGTCAGTCTTCCTCAACTTGCCTCTGCGCAAGCTGAAGATAAAGAACTAAAAGAAATCCTAAATTCAAAGATACTTAAACTAGCTAAAATTCAGTGGGGACCTACTCAAACAACTCTTTTTGTCGAAGTTTCAGGTGAGACATTTCGTCCACATGTTCCGATGAGTCTACGCAGAAATGTATTTGATTTATTTCACAAATTGTCTCATCCCGGACCGAGAGCTACTGATCGTCTTATCAGACATCGTTATGTCTGGCCGAATATGCATCGTCATATTGCTCAATGCTGCAAGATATGCATTCCCTGTCAGCAATCAAAAGTTTCTCGTCACGTCAAACGCCTCCCTGAACAATTCGTCGCCCTTGATGATCGTTTCGAACACGTCCACATCGACATGGTTGGACCCCTACCTGTGTCGGATGGTTTTTTCCTACATCCTAACTATGATAGATCGTTTCTCGCGTTGGATTGAGGCAGTACGTCTCAAGGAAATCTCAGCACAAACTGTAGCCAGAAATTTCTACGGTACTTGGATAAGCCGCTATGGCGCTCCCAAAACCTTCACATCAGACCAAGGTTCCCAGTTCGAATCCCGTCTTTTCTCAGCTCTTCCATCGCTAACTGGTTGCGAACGCATACGCACTACTGCGTACCATCCAGAGTCGAATGGTATGGTGGATCGGTTCCACCGAACTTTCAAAGCAGCACTCATGTGTCACACCGGCAAAAATTGGTCCCGTGTACTCTCCAAAGTGCTATAGGGTTTACGATCGCACATTCGCGAAAATACCCAAGCCTCGTCAGCAGAATTCGTCAATCAAACCTCGATCAAACCGGATCCAAACATATTTCTCGAAGAATTCCGCGAGTATATGCGTCTAGTCAGACCAGTTCCGGTAGTTCACAACTATAAAAAAAGGGCATTCATATTTAAGGATCTACGAAATTGCAGCCATGTATTCCTAAGAAACGTTGCGAAAAAAGGTTTAGAACCGCCATACTCTGGTCCGTACAAAATAGTTCAAAGGATTTCAGACTTAGTGTAACAACTTGATATTAAGGGATATCTAAAACAAGTCTCGATTGATTTACTAAAACTTGCGTATTCGTTACCTGAAATCATAATAGACTCGCCTTCTGCGAGCAAAGCTACGCCTCCAAAACAATCCTACTTCTGAACGTCCTGCACTCAGGACCTATGCGCATAAAAGAGTATCCTTTGCGTCTAACTGTTAAAACAATTTATACTCTCCAAATCGAACCTGATGTATATCATCATTTATGTCTTAAGATTATGTAATTAGTTATTAAGTTCCTAACAATTAAGACTGATGTATCGCAAAATATATAAAATTCTATTTTTTACTAATGGGGGAGTGTGTAGGGTAGTCATCTCCCATCTCTCTCTAATGTCGTAGAATGGGAATGGCTCGGAACGTAAGTCCACGCAAGTGTTTTACCACGGGCTACGCAGCTAGCGTCCGCCACTCTTTGCTCAACCTTTCATAGAGCATGTTGTATTTCTTCCCGTTGTACACTTACAATAGTGATCATTTAAATAAAGATAATTTAATTAAAGTAGTGGGTGATTATTAATCAAGACGGAGTCTCATCCCCACATTTAGCTACAATAGAAACGTCATGCTTTTTTTTGTGTGAGTTCGATACCTGTTTACATAAATCGGTGCACATAGTCAGTTTCTTTATACAACATAAATTTTTCCTTGAGTAATCATGTCTAGTTTTGTGCCAGAAAAGGAGCATTTGCGGGAAACTCTACTTTTTTGCTTCAATTTAAAGAAATCGGCTGCCGAATCACATCGAATGCTTGTGGAGGCCTATGGTGACAGTGCTTTATCGGAAACAACTTGCAGAGACTGGTTTCGTCGGTTCAAAGTCGGTCATTTTGACTTGACTGACAAGAAGCGTGAAAATCGGCCCAAAAAAGTTGAGGACCACGAATTACAGGCTCTTTTGGATGAGGACGATACACAAACACAAAAAATGCTTGCCGAACAGTTAGGTGTTACTCAACCGGCCATTTCCATGCGTTTACATGCCATGGGAAAGATCCAAAAAATGGGAAAATAGGTACCCCATGAACTGAACGATAGGCAGATGGAGCGACGCCAAAACACATGTGAAATCTTGCTTGCTAGACACAAAAGAAAGTCGTTTCTGCATCGTGTGGTGACTGGAGACGAAAAGTGGATTTATTTTGAGAATCCGAAACGAAGAAAATCGTGGGTCGATCCCGGACAACCATCAACTTCTTTCTCAAGACCTAATCGCTTTGGACGCAAGACGATGCTGTGCGTTTGGTGGGATCAGCAGGGTGTCGTCTACTATGAGCTATTAAAACC
>UCOK01009432.1:0-16418 GCA_900474325.1 Synergus umbraculus | reverse complement strand
GAATTAATCTGCTCTGTCCGACTGATTCTGAAAAATTCAGATTCATTCGGATTGAATGTCCTGATTGACCGGATTCATTCGGATTGAAAGTTCGGATTAATTATGATTAGTTCGGAATGGCGAATTCATTCGTATTAAAGGTTTGGATTGCTATTGAATGGGTTTTGGATTGAAAACTTCCTTCGGATTAGATCGGAATGAAACTGTTTGGTTCGGATACTAATTACGAAATTATTCGGATTCATTCGGATTGAAAGTTCTGATTCAATCGGATTGACCAGATTCATTCGGATTGAAAGTTCGGATTAATTATGATTAGTTCGGAATGGCGAATTCATTCGTATTAAAGGTTTGGATTGCTATTGAATGGGTTTTGGATTGAAAACTTCCTTCGGATTAGATCGGAATGAAACTGTTTGGTTCGGATACTAATTACGAAATTATTCGGATTCATTCGGATTGAAAGTTCTGATTCAATCGGATTGACCAGATCTATTCGGATTTAAAGTTCGGATTAATTATGATTAATTCGGAATGGCGAATTCATTCGTATTAAAGGTTCGGATTGCTTTTGAATGGGTTTCAGATTATTTCGGATGGAAAACTCCCTTCGGATTAGATCGGAATGAAACTGTTTGGTTTCGGATACAAATTCCGGAATGATTCGGAATTAATTTCATTTCGAAGCTTTCGTTAGAGTCGCTGACGCAGATCATTGCTCAACGTGAAGTTAGAAAATTAAAGAGAACGCATATTAAGTCTAAAATAGGACCTTCTAGGATTATATTAAGGCGCCGAAAATATGATCCCAAGCCTTGAAGAAACTCTGGTTTTTACTGTGTAATGCTTCCTCTATGAGGAAGCAAATCATATTTGCTTACAGGAAGCAAAGTGCTCATTGAATGAGTACAAAAGTTGATACAACTGGACAGCTAGTTTAGTGCTTTGAAAATGCTCCAACACCGTTAAGCTAAGAATGTATTGCGTGGTATCTCTGCGTTTGTGTGTATATTCGCGTCAGGATTGGTCCCAATGTCTTTGTGTTAGTCGTGTTTACCTCTTTTTTTCCACCATCCGATTCTTTCTAACGATGAGTCATAATTTTTCGTATACGAAACGATTATTTTAGTTTCTGGAACTCATAATATTAATGCATGTCGTATTCAAACGATCGAAAACCACTATATCAATTTTTGATACAAAATCACTTTTCACAGTGTTTTGATATTCTAGAATACTAAAGTTTGATACATTTTTACCATTTATTCATAAAGAAAGTCTTTCCTTGTAAACTTGCAATGTTGAACAATTTGTCAAAACAGTTATAGATTTGCGATTAGACTTTTTTTCCAACTTCTTTTTTTAATCACAAATTAGGCAAGAAAAATCTTCCATTCTTGTCATTGCTCTCTTTCTTACTAGATTAAATTAATGCTAATTAGCACGTGTATTTTATCATTATTGAACTGCTTTATGAGTTAAGAAAGGTTATCTCTTAATAAAAAAAATAAAAATAAACAAACATAAAGAGCAGCTATTTAAAATACTATTACACTGTTTTTTAATTCTTCGAATTCATGGATTGATAAAAATTAACTTGAAAAAATTGAAGAGAAATGATAGAAATAATTGTTGATTGTTTTAAAAAAATATTACATTTTTCAACAAAGATTGTACTTGAAATATATAATATTTGTTCCACCGCAAGCATATGAGTTATTATTATCTTTATATGTACCGAGAAACCACAAGAAAAGGTCACAGAAGTGCATATATATATATATATATATATATATATATTTATGTAATAAGGAAAACATGATTTAACAGATAATAACAAAGTAAAGAAAATTAAACGAATTTATTTTTTCAGTGATATGTGATTAATGTCAAAATAAATATTTCTACAGACTGTGCAAATATACGATTATAAATAATCTAGTCTAATCCAATAAATCTAAGAAAGTTAAAAACAACTATAGAAAAATAATTTTCAGTCAGTTAGTACATAAAAAATAAAATAAAAATTATAACTGATATTTCATAAAACAATATTGTACTGATTTGTCTTCATTTTAAACATATTTTTTATTATGACTTCTAATGCTCGTTTTATCCTCACTTATTGTTCTTTTTTTTTTCTTTTTTTTTTTTACTTTTTTAAAGTAGCTTTTGCACCTTGAAAATACTTTTTTGCTTGCTTCATTATTTACGACTGTATGTATATTATACACAATTCGCCAGATCCTGAGGCTACTTACATAGTGGACTTTGCTCTCGTAAATATATATAAGCTTAACATGTCCTTTTAGTATTTTTAACTCCATGGGAGCAGGTAAAAATCCATCAGAGCATAATGTATTCAAATATTCTTCTGGCATCAAATATGTAGATATTCATGTAGATTAGATAAAGAAATAAATACATTATGTCCGACATAAGAGAACAGAAAATCGAATTTGTTTTCATTTAATCCAAACACTTTCATTCCGATCTAAGCGTCTTCAAAATCAATCCAAACCTTTAATCCAAATGCATTCGAATGAATCAGATCAATCCAAATTAACCAGAATTAATCCGAACTTTCAATCCAAATAAATTCTGTTAATCCGAATGAATCTGGAATTTCAATCCAAATGAATTTGTTCAATCAGAACTTTCAATCCGAATGGATTGGAATTAATCCGGCCTATAAGAATTAATATGTTTCATTTTTAACCATTGCTGTCAGTATAATCCTCTTCTCAACCAATTTTGCAAATAGAACTAAAAATTTTTTCCTTCCCGAATTCTTTGATGCAGGTTTTCATCTTAGTAATAAGAGCCAAAAAAGTAATACGAAAATAAAAGATGTCCATGTATCAGGATCATTGAATATAAAAAAAAGTAAATGCCTTCTTGTATTGATTATGATAATGTAATATTGAAGACAGAATAAAGGTATAACAAGTTTCGCAATAAATCGTCAGCCCAGGAATATATTTTTTTTTACCAAAATGTAACAGGAAAAAATTTCCATCTTGTTATTATGATTCATATTCAAGAGAGTATAAATTTCGGTTCCGACTCTCCATATAATTAATAGATACAATAAGCGAGCAAAAAAATGTTGCTCCACGTGTATTATTCCAAAAGGAAATATGTAATAACAATAACAGTTTTATAATTGGTGGTTTTAATCCTATCTTTAAGGATTAAAGTATCAACTGAATTTTATAAATGCTCAAATTATTTCTCTTTTTTTTTAATAAAAAGATAATGCCTTATTTATATGTTGCGTCTTTTGAAAAATGTTTTTCTTAATTCAAGCAAATACAAATTTTAAAAAACGGTTCAATTTTTTCATATTTATAAAAATTTCATTTTGGTAAAAAAAAACACTTGCGACTAATTCTTTAGTAATTCTATGCTAACACAAATGTAGAGAGTCCCAGAATAGAAGTGAATGAGGAAGGAAACCATTTTTTATTTAATTTGGAGGTGAGGAGTCTCTGTGATTATAACACTTATAACATCAATGCGTTTCATGAATATCGTAAACGTAACCTTGTCTGTATTTACAACATGTTTTCAAAACATGTTTATTTTTTCTAATTAGCGCGATTTATTCCAGGAACATTTAAGATGCTAATTTTGACAAATTTCTTAGTCAGACAATTTATTTAGAATAAATAATAAAACATTTATTTAGTGAAATAATAATGAGATTTTGTCATAGGGCTATAACAGTTTGTGGTAACAAATTTAGAAGTCACTTTCAAAATATTTAAAAAAAAATGTAAATATAAATAAATGTATAGATTTTGTATTTGGGAAATTCTTTTTTAAGACAAAACTCGTTCAAATATTATTCGTAAAATTAAATTTTCAAAAATCAAGAATCATAATAAAAGTCCTGAAAATACAATACCCGAACAATATGAGGCCTAAAGTTATAAATTTTTGAGATTTATATTATACTAAATTGCGAGATAAAAAATGTTAAGACCCAAAATAATACCTAAAAATAAATCCTGAAAATGAGTCCCGAAATAAGTCCAAAAGTAAATTATAAAATACGATTTAAAACTATAAAACTAAAAAAAATATGAGTCCCACAACAACAAGGCCCCAAAAAGATCCAAAAATAAGTTCCTAAAATTAGGCCTTATACACCATTGTAGGCCTAAACACAAGCCCAAAAATGCCTTAGAGAAAAATATTTTCTTTTTCCATTTGAAAACTACCAAAGAGGTTCGTGGAGTATTTTTTTTATAGAAAAAAATTTATTCGTCAAATAGTGTCTGTCTCGACATTTGTAATTATTTTTTTGAAGATTCCAAATTTTTGGAAAATTATTCTCAAAATCGGATATTGGAAATAAATTTTCACAAAAAGCTAAGATTCTCTTTAAAAAAACTTCAATTCTTTACGGTAGGTGTAACTTAATATTAAGTAAATTTTTTATTTTACTAATTAAAAAAATAAATAAAATGAAATAAAAATGCTAAATTTCGCGAAAAAAATTTCATTCTTTCATATATTTTGTTTGTAACTGATGATTTGGATTAGAATCTTACATAGAAAAGAAATATTTTTTCTTCAGTTAATATTTTTCAAAATAATATTTAAAACTTCATTCTTTTACAGAATATCTGGAAATTTGTGGTTAAAAGTTTTAAGAATAATTTTTAAACAAAAAGTTCGGGAATTGTTTATGTCGGAAAATTTCAATTTAGAGAATTTTAAATTTCGATATAATTATTTTTTTTCGCTTTTGGAATTTTCTATTTTGGAAATTTTTATTTTTCGGGAATTCTCAACTTAAATAATATAAATAAATAATATGAAATATAAATTAATATAATGTCATATGTATATAGATATAATATGTAGAGGTAAATATATATTGTATAAATATTATAAACTAAATCCGGTTCACTTGTAAAGTCGTATTTATAATTATTACAAATTATGTTTATGATTATCACTAATTTGAGTCAAATATATCTATAGCCTTAATGGATATTTTTTTATCCTCTTCTACGGATAATAAGAAGATATTTATTCTCCTAGACCCCCTACCTTTTTAATCATCGTTCATGGTCATCGACCGTGGGGATTATGGAATTGACGCAAGCTGAATAATGACTCTTCACATTGTATAAAAATGATGAGAAGCACTTGAAGAGTGTCCAGTCATCTCTAAACCGTTTCAGTGATTAGTTGCAAGAAACCACAAACAAATTCCAGAATGAAAGCTTTCGTCGCTATTTTCGCATTCTGCTTAGCAGGAGCTATGGTAAGCCTTTATTTATTTATTTTTTTATATATTCTTTAAAAGTGTTTAACATTTTTTTTCGCTAAAAATTTTAAAAAGGAATGTTAAGTAAAAAGTTTACTTAACAGGTTTTAGAAACTTTCCAAGCATTTCGAAGAATCTTAAAGATTTTCAAGATTTTCAATAATTTAAAAATATTTCAACAGGTTTCTAAGAATTGAAAGGGATTACAAGACATTTGTATAATATTTAAAAGATTTTATAATTAGCACGTAAGAATTTTAAGAAATAAAAATTTTTTTAAAAGTAATTTTAAGGGATTTTAAAGGATTTCAAGTGATTTTCATAATTTTTCAAAGATTTTATGGAAATTTAAAGGATTGTAGAAAATTTTATGATGTTTTCAGGAACATTACAATATTTTGAAGTTTTTTCAGGAATTTAAAGGATTTTAAATGGTTTTGAGGAATTTTAAAACAATTAGTGAAAATTTAAGAATTTTAAGTAAAGTAATTTTAAATTTCGAAAGATTTAAACATTTAGTGATATACAAAATTTTTGAAAAATTTCAATAGTATTTTTATTGAAAATTTGTTTGCATTTTTAATACTTTTCTCTCAGGGAAATTTGTCTAAAAGTCAGGGAAAAATATTCAAACAAATTTTTAATTAAAAATACCTTCTTTGATGAGAATGTAAAAAATTATTTATATACAAATTTTTTTCAATTCTGTCAAATTTTGATTGTTCTATGTTCAGAATTAAAAAAATTTTTAATTTTATTTAAATGATTTAAATAAGGTTTGATATTTTCAATTTAAAAAGAATTTTAACGATATAACAGTCAGTATTTAACTTAACAAATAAATATGAGAATTCGATTTTATTTATTTACTTTTCTCTTTTTTATTATTCATTTATTTAGTCAAATTTATGAATTTATAAATTTGTCAGATTATTTAAATTAATAATTTTTTTATTATTGCAGGCTTCCATCACTGAAGAACAAAAGGCTAAACTCGCGGAGTACAAGAACACTTGTATTACCGAAACTGGTGTCGATGCAGGTAATGTATGTATACCTAATAATAGGTATATAAACGAATACATATATTAAATTTTGAATTTTTGTATAATTTTGAAAAATATTTGGAATAAATAATATTATATTAACTGAATATTTAATATAAATCCCATGTGGATATTGCCCAGGTTAGCCATTTTTAAATGTTGTCCCTGTGGAGGCCCCACGAAGGCGCGACCCTATAGTATGTCCCTCTAGGCCTTGCCCTAATTTAGAAAAATTAAGTTTCTTTGAATATAATAACGTTCGATTCCTCCCGCGTTGCGTGCGAAATTTTATTTGTTATATATGCGTTAAAATTTATAAATATCGATTATTTATAAGTAATATCTATAATATATAAACAAATGAAACATGTTCATAATTAATAATTGTTTTTTTATAAGATTTATTTTTATTTTTTATAAAGGTCAAATCAAAAATTATGTTTCTTTGACCGTATATCAATACTTGAATTTCTTGGATTTAAAGAAACTTTTTTCTGGGTGTAACTAAAATTTAAAAAATGTCCTATCGGGGCAAAAGAAGGGTAAACTTCTGTAGGAACCTCTTGGGGCTTACAGGGGATTTTAAAGAAGGCCTAACATGGTCCCACATGGGGCCACTTTATTGGCCCTTCGTAGGGTGCCTACATGGGCACTCAAAATTTCCACACGGGATACAGGGTGAGTTTTTTAACTTGAGATATCGAAATATCTCAAAAAATACACATCCTAGTGAAAAATGTGCCTGATAAAAACTTTTTATTTTCGAGGGGGAAAATCAACTCTTACTTCGTGCAATTTCCTAAACAGTAAAATAAAAAAATATATATAAAAATAAATAAATCGAAAAAAATGTTTCAAATAAAACTTACGCATTTTTTGACCGAGAATCTGAATCCGTTATAAAAAATTGGGGTTTTCATTTTAAATTACAAAGTTACCCCCTCCCCAGCCTCCTGGGAGGGGGGGTGAGGTGGCGCAAGTTTTTGCAGAAAATAAAAAGTTTTTATTAGGGACATTTTTCACGTAGGATGCGTATTTTTTGAGATATTTCGATGTCTCAAGTTAAAAATTCACCCTGTATATAATGACAAAAATAAGTAGGGGAGAGTAGGGCACAGATGACCGGTGGGGCATAGGGGTTCGCTTCAATAAAATTGTATTTTGTTGTGCGATCTCTTCGTAACTCGAGACGCATTTTGAATCAACGCTTTTGGAAAACAAATATAAAAAACGAAAATTCAAGGAAAGCTTATAAGAAACTTTCATACATATAGCCTTCTCATTTGTTTATAAGTACTTTCATTGTTGAAATGTTTATTAAATATATGTTAGTGTTCACTTAGCTTACTTTTTGTCGAAGTTTCGTTACTGAAATGTTCGATAAATTAAATGTAGGTTAGCATTGTTTATGAATTGACTGCGGGGGCACAGAGGACCAGGTAGTGCTGGGGCACACAGGACCTATGCAAATTGCGACTATGAATTTTATATCCTCACTTTTGATAAAATATTTTTATTTATTTAAATATTTTTTTATTTTAGATGGTGCACATGCATCATGATGCATGTGCTGCAGTAGACGAGAAAGATGAATATATAATTTGTTTGAATTGTTCTTAAACATTGTATAAAAGTTCTTTAATTTTTTTTCTTTATTTATTTTTTTAATAACAAAATACGTTTAATAGTAAAAATTTATATTTTATGTATGAATTACATACGCGGGGCACAGAGAATCTGCAAAGTCCTCTGTGCTCCGCGGGCTGGGTCACAGAGGTCCAAACATTTTTTTTCCAAATTTGCCATTATATACGCGAATTAAGAATAATAATGTATTCTGGCAAAGCGTTTATCGAAAGTAGATAGTTTTTACAATATGTACACCAAATTTCAATTAAAAGTACGTATTATTTATAATTATATTAACGAAAGAACGTTAAGCGGTCCTCTGTGCCCTGCTCTCCCCTATATTGTATTAATAACAAAATTATAAATACTATTTTTTATTTTACAGCTGTTGTTGAGAATGCAAAGGAAGGAAAGGTTGCCGAAGATGATGAGAAATTATCTTGTTTCTTCGCCTGTCTATTGAAAAAGATTGGTATCGTAAGTATTTCCCTTATTTAATAGTATACGAGACCGAACGCGCGAACCAATCTATACCTACCAACAACAACACCTCCAAGAATTATGACGGGTTTTTAAAACATCATGAACGTTTTCTATGTTTTCGTCATGCGCTTTGCTGCTTTCATGTCACGTGATATTCCCCCTCTATGCTATATATTTTGAATACACCAAACATAACCTAAAAATGCTTCAAGAGGACGAATATCACGTGATACGAATACATCAACACGCATGAAAAAAATGTAGAAAACGTTTAATACGTTTTATAAACGCGTCATAATTCTTCCCAGAGATACTACTCCTTACTATTACTTCGTGCAATTTCCTAAACAGTAAAATAAAAAAATATATATAAAAATAAATAAATAATAAATATATTTTACTATGTTTATAGATGAACGCTGACGGAACCATCAACGAAGAAGTTGCTTTTGCCAAAATCCCACCCTCAGTGCCAAAAGACAAGGCTGAAGAAATTATCAACAAGTGCAAAGTACTGAGTAAGTACATAAATTTCTTATCAATTATACAAACTTGTAATTACACTTACTTATTCATATCTATATATATATATATATATTATTTTTTTTACAGAGGGAGCCACCGACTGCGAAACCGCAAAGAAAGTTATGAAATGCTATGCAGAAACCAAAACTTTCTCCATCCTTAACTAAAAGCGTGATAAATATAAATAATTTTTAAACTATGTGTATGACGAATTAAAATACATCATTAAAAATAAAGTTTTTTTTTAACATAAAGCGACTTTTCTTAGTAATTTTGAACTAGTATATTCTGTGCAAAAAGTATACGGGAGCGGCGGCGGCTAATATGGCGCGTTCGAGTTTTAGAATATTAACGCATTTTCTGCTTAAGGATATAGTTTCATTAGATGTATATATGTTTTCAATGGTACATTATTAAAAAATCAGGATAATTAAATTAATTGCCTGATTTTTATGACGAAAAGTTAGTTTTGGTTCTTTTGCTTGTATTGTTAGAGTACCTAAAAGCAAGTAAAATATTACAGAAGTTTTGACTAAAATTATAAAAAATTTTTGGAAATATACTGTTCTCAGTATTTTGAATGCTTTAAAGTTTAACATTTTGAGTAAAATTAATAAAATTTAATGAAAAAATCTTTATTAAATACTATTCACATGCGGCTAATATGGCGCATTAGTTGGTGAGTCATTCTGTACTGTTAACAAAAAATGTTTTCCTTGAAATTTCAACAGGTATAACTCTCTAATTATAATTCATCTCACAATAATTATTGTGAGACAT
The DNA here is from genome assembly GCA_900474325.1 of Synergus umbraculus. NCBI lineage: Eukaryota > Metazoa > Arthropoda > Insecta > Hymenoptera > Cynipidae > Synergus > Synergus umbraculus. The sequence goes on along the minus strand of UCOK01009432.1, from coordinate 6,671 downwards.
TCTGAATATTAAAAAAACATTTATGCTTGAAATTTCGGCAGACATAATCTCTTAAAATCATTTGAAATTTTATCAAATTCCATTAAATCCTTAAAAATTTTATAACAATTTTTTAAAAATTAGAATAAATCTCGTAAAATTTAATAAAATTCTTTAAGATGTGATAAGTTGGTTTGAAAATTATTAAAATCTCTTGAAATGTCTTAAAATTTTTGGAAATTCCATGATAACATTTAAAATCCTAGAAACCTATTTAAATCTCTTAAAATTTCACGAAAATCTTCGAAATTGTTTAAAATTCATGATAATCTCTTCAAATTTTCAGAAAATTTTTGAAATTCTTTCAAATCCCTTAAAATCATTAGATATCTCATAAAAATCCATCAAATCCATAAAAATTCCACAATATCTTGTAAAAATAGACAAATTTCTTGAAAGTCCTTGAAAAATGTGCAGCCTTTGAAATCCTTTTCAATTCTATACTAAATCTTAAATTCTTTTAAACTTTTAGGAAATATCCTAAAATCCTTTAAAATTCTACGAAATCTTTTTAAAATCCTAAAAATCTTTTGAATTTCATAAAAATCACTTAAAAATCATCCAATTCATTTAAAATTTCTAGAAACCTCTTGAAATTCCTCTCTAAAAAAGTGGTTCCTCTCTAAAAATACATATCTGGAAAATCTCGCATACATTATAGTTTCAAATCTGATTGACTTTGGAATGACTTGAAGTTGTAAGAAGAAAAACAAAAACAATCGCGCGCGTTTTGATTTGTATCTCAGTTGATAAGTATCTACTGATACTGATACATCCTTCTAATCAATTTTCAAGTTTATGTATGTGTATGTGTATTATTTACTTCCAGGAAGCAAAGTGCTCATTGAATGAACACAAAGCTTGAATATCTATTACATAAATAATAATAATAATAATAAATAACATGCATCATCTATTACATAAATCATAAACCAAAATCGAGTTATACTACATGTCCTTACAAGTAGAAAATGATTTGTACTTTTGTAAAATTAATAGCAATAATTATCACGTCTGTATTACGTTAACTACACTCTTGTCCCAAGTGAAATTATGAAATGATTGTTTTGTGGCAGGAAATATACGATGATAATGATATTATCAAGAACCTTCAATTTGGACATTAATTAAAATTGTATTAATGATACACACATGTATAATAAAAGAATAAAGATTATTATACATATAATAAATATTGTGATAGCATTCTTTTAAAATTAAAATAACACTCGTCACTCAGTGTTTTATTGTTTCTATTATCCACTCATACATATTAACAACATTCATAAATATAACATAAGTGGCATTATTGTTTTGATCAGCAATAGTTACAGTATTCGGATCAAACCCCACTAATTTTGTATTGAAAATGACAGGTGTTCCAGCAAGAAAATGCGAAATACCATCAGCATCAGCTTTATAATAATTATAATCAGTGGTACAGAAACAATCCTTCACCAAATCAGGAAATCTTTCATAACATGAATTTGTTATTGACATGAATATGCTGCCCAGATGTTCAGTTTCGTTCTTGAACAAGAAAAAAGGATTCTTAACTGTTTAGTATTTATAAAAATAAAAATATTATATTTTAAAAATATTAAGCAATTATTACCGCATTATTGAATTTGAATCCAATTAGCTGCACCAAATCAGAATCATTTGGTTTATCAACTGGTTTTCCTAGCCGGACTGGTCCTTGTGTTTCGTCGAAATGAATAGGTTTCTTCAACTAAAACAAAATAAATTTGTAACGTTGGTATATTAAACTACATTTTATAAGTATTTACCTATCATATAAGTAATTACTTTTCAAATACCTACTTTGATCAGAACCGTACGTTCAGCGTCTACACTAATGCTATTATTTGCTAAATGAACTTCCTCAATTTCGTGTCTTACTATCTCCGTATCAGGAGGAAGAGCATCTACTTTCGTTGCTAGTAAAATATATTCTGGACATACACAATCAATTATTTTATCACCGTCACTGCGTAAAATAAGGATATATTTGATTAAAAATATAATTGTAAACATAATGTGTATTAAATAAACTTAAAATTTGACGAGAGAGAAAAAGTTAATCTATAGGGGAGTGTCGTCAAGGTATAGGACCTTAGTCATGGTTGGACCAATATGATTTTTTTTCGTATTTTATTAGCGATACCTATTAGCTAGCATATCAACACTGATTAAGATAGTACCAAACTTTTACATAAGTTTGTCTATCTAAAGCTCGTTCGTGAAAAGTGTAGTGCTGACATGTCGTTTTCCGAAACACAAAAATTTTTCCATTATCCTCTGAAAAAGGCTAATAACGTGAATCCACAGCATGGTACCCTCAAAATAAGCATTTGTTTGTGTCGTGTACTTTATAATGAACAACGTGCTATGGGTATTATTTTCTTTTATAACTCATTTGACTGCGACATTTTCTAAACGAAAATGTTGTAACATAATAAAAAAAATAACAATATATAACTGGATAGTTACCTTGAATTATAGGGAAAGACGAATTTTTTAGAAGAAGAATTTTTTACATTAGTTTTTGGCGGTGGTCCAACCTTAACGACTTTTTTTTTTTAATATTCTTATTTTTCTTTCAGTCGAAGTAATTTCCTTCTAGGTCACAAAATTTGTAGTATTTTAATCTCACTTTTGTGCTATATTGAAGTACCTACTGAAATTATTTTTTAAACAAAAAATATGGACAAGTGTCAAAAACTATACCCAACGTTGACGACATTCCAGTATGTATATCGCAGCCAGCAATAAAATCGATTTTTGAAAAAGCTGTATACATATAAGAGTAATTTAATTTTTAATTACTAAAAGCAATTTTAATTACTTACTGATACATTGAATCAAAGCACTCTGCTGAGGACAATACCCAATATTCCGACAAAATTGCAGCTCCACAATACTTGTCAGCGATTTCACAATTTTCTGTTTCACATAGCATGATTACAGCCTATTAAAATTTTCAGGTTTAATAATAATCATTACATGAAATTGTATAAAAGTAAAAATGTTCAATTAAACTCACCACATATGGCGAGTCTTCTATCCTGGTGTAATTATAATTATTCTGAATACTAAAAGCGTTTATTTCTGTATTTGTAACAGTTAAAAATGATATGGAGCATATTAGAAGATTTTCAAATTAAGAAAATAAAGAGATGGAATATGTTAGGAAAAGACAAACCTGATCGGAAGATGAGAGAGTTAATCAAGTATAGGACAAAATAAATTAACTTCATTTTAGAATTTTACAATGCCACTATATAAGTTGAGATAAAATACATCACTGAGTTATACTTTTATATCAAAAATACAGGAAGTGCTCTAATTTATCACATTTTTGCGAAAGATATTGAGGCTACTTTTTATAATTCATTCCTTTTTTATATTCTCTTATATTTACAGCAGAAATATTAAGTATTATAATTTTATTATATATACTAGCGTTATCAGTCACACTCGAGTTTTACTTCTTTTTATTTTTAATGGCACGATAATTTTTAATACAAGTTATAAATAATTGTTACTAAATAATAATTTAGAATATAATTATAAGAAATTTTTAATAAACTAAACGGAAAAAATTATTTTCTTAGATTTTAAAACAGTATTTACTGACTCTCGGACACAGAGAAGTCAGAGAAAAGTATTATAATATTTCAGTGAATTTTATGAGATATTAGAAAAGAGTTTATTAATTTTTAGAACTCTTTTCTAATATCTCATAAAATTCACTGAAATATTATAATACTTTTCTCTGACTTCTCTGTGTCCGAGAGTCAGTAAATACTGTTTTAAAATCTAAGAAAATAATTTTTTCCGTGTATGTATAAAATATATCACATTTTTAAATGTTCATTTTTTTAATGAATGGTTTTCTATTATAATAATTAAAATGTAATTGATAAATCACATTACATTATAGCATCATTAAAAAAAATCTACCCGCTTCGTGGGCACATTCTCATAGCGCGCTTGTGCCCTTTGGGTAGCTTGCGCCTTACAGGACGCTTAAATACCTATATGTTTTTTTTTTAAATTACTTTAAATTTAAGTTTAATTAATTTAAATTAAATTACAGCTTTGAATGCAAAAGAAACTTAAAGAACTTACTTAAGGTTCTATCGACCGTAAGGAGCACATTCTCATCAGGGCAGTCGCGCTTCGCGCTCCACTTTGTTTAACAATATTTTTCATGATTAAAATGAAAACTACTGATCCTATTAAAAAATGGTCAATGGAGTCATTTTAGATCTTTTTAAGACAAATAATTTTTTTTCTTATCCAAACTTAAGTTTTCCTTTATTTTTTTGAATTTTCAAAATTACATAAGTCTTACAATTTTTTTTTATCGAAAAAAGTCATTAGGAAAAATTGTTCGACTTTTTGAGTACTACTAAGATCCGTGCATAGAATTTTTAAATTAAAAAAAAAAAGCTGGTTAACGAACTTGACCCTAATTTTAGGACACTAAACGAGTATATCAAAGGCCAATCCAATCGGTCCATTATTTCGAAAGTTATCGTGCTAAAAAACTAAAATCTACAGATAGAGAGACAGGCGGACGTAAAAACATGTTTTTCGGATTCAGGGGGTCCAAAAACGTAGACATTTTACAAAAATTGGGGAGTCAAATTTTACACAAATCTAATACATTCTCTCTGATGAGAATGTAAAAATTCTGACCCCATCAGCTCAGAATAAAGGTCAATTAGAGGTCAAAATGAAGGAAACCATTGAATTGTCATGAGAACAACCACTTTAAGAAGTTTTTCAGCTCGCTAAATTCGAATTCGGGATAATTTTTACCCCATCGATCATGTCGGGATGAAGGCCATTCCAAGGTCAAAATTGCGAAAACCATGGTTTTGTATAACATTGAGAACAATTTATGTGACATAAGCCTAAAGAATATAAATAATTTATAATTACTTTTCGTATTCCCGTTTATGGGAATTTTTTATAGAATTAAAGTCTGTTCCAGCTATATACATATAATGTGTTCGTTGACAATATAATTTCGTCAGAACAGTAAAAACCGTCAAAGATACATATTCACTTTTGACTGATAGAAGGATGTTCCTATATTCCTTCGTTCGTTTCCATCTATACACGTTCAGCTGGAAACTGAACTTTCCCTACAGAAATTACCCTATTTAGTCCCAATTAAAATAGGGTTTATACACGTTAAAAATTAATTACATAATAGTGAGATACGAATGGTATGTTAAATTTCCATATTCACGGAGAAAAAAGTATCCCCTGAATTTACTGGAGATTGTATGTTAAAGGACTTATGTTTCTCTTATAGAAAAAAAGATAACAATGACAGATTTTTTAAGTCAATGTTACTTCCCAATACGTCAAGTTTACTTAAAATTTCTGTAAGCGTCCACTGTAAACGTAACTAGAAATATCTGTAATATTTACAGGTTGTATAGGTTGATTATACAAGTAAATTATGGTACTGATATTTTGTAAGTCTTACATAAAAAACCTGTAAGCGTTACAGACTTTGTCAGTTACCCCTCTCCATGGATACACCGCGTCTAGCACTATAATATGCGTATCTCACACCTCAAGCGTCCGTAAAAACAAAGGCCAAACGTTGCCAAAGTCGCGTCCTTCCATGGTCGTTTTTCGCGTCACTAAAGGAAGCAAATAGGTACAGTTTTATCTTTCTAGTTTCATTAAAATTAAAAGATGTTAGAAAACATGTGTTGTGCTATTATGGAAATAATAAAATTGTGTCTTAAAGTGCAGTTAAATGTGATAATTTATATTATAGTAAATCCTAACCTCAAAAAGCAGACCGCTGTTTGCAAGTGCTTCGATTATTTAAAAAAAATTTATTTTTAGCATATTCCATTGGTATAATTATTAGTTTAACAGTTTGTATAATAAAATATTTTATTTTTTAAAACTATTTTGTGTGTAGAATCAGAGAGAAAGTATATCTATATTGAATATGGATCAATTCGTTGTCGAAAAATTGGCGGAATGGGGACTTTCCTGTCTTGAAGAAACTTTCAAAAGTAAGCACACATTAAATTCTGTTTTTAAATTGTGAAAACCAAAAAAATTGTAACAAAAATTTAGAAATATTCTTTTAAAAACTAAAACTAATAGAATAATGAAACTTTTCTACTGACCTAAAAATTTGAAAGTATTCTCGTATCTGATTAGGATAATGCTTTATTAATGTAATTACTTATTAATAGATTAATGGGTTTTTAGTGAATCGAATCGATGAAGATGCATTCAAACTGCTTTCCAAAGATGTAATAAAGTTTGGAATTTATATTTAAAATTAAGAAAAATATTAGAAATTCTTCACTCTGTCCAAATTCGAGCAACGGATATTACATTGTTAGAGTGTTTTATTACAGAACATCATGCATTATATTGCGAGCTTTTTAATGAAACTTTGAAACCTAAATTTCACTTAATGTTACACTACCCTAGATGGATAAAAAAAGTTGGTCCTTTAATTCACTGTTCATCCATGAGGTTCGAATCAAAACACAAAGAATCTAAAAATACGAGTAACGTTTCATGTAGCAAAATTAACATCCCACACACCTTAGCTGTAAAACATCAATTAAAATTAA
>UCOK01009430.1:0-25715 GCA_900474325.1 Synergus umbraculus | reverse complement strand
CCTAAAAGATTAATGCATTTTATAAAAAAATAAGAAAGTTATGCTTTATTGTAATTTTCGAAAATGAATTTTTTGAATAAAACTTCTCAAGTAATCAAAATTGAATGCTGATGTAAAGAATACTTAATGCTTCCTCTATGAGGAAGCAAATCATATTTGCTTACAGGAAGCAAAGTGCTCATTGAATGAGTACAAAAGTTGATACAACTTTACAGCTAGTTACGACTTGTGGTAAAAAGGGTAAAAAGTTGGATTCTAAGTCTGCCATTATTTATTTTTACACTAAATCTTAGAATATCTGACCTTTGACAGATCATCTTCGGTGATTGATTTTGATGAAGGTGTAGTCGCAGATGCTGGTGCGACTTTTGTAAGATTCTCTTTCAGTTCCTCGTCCGATGTTATGAGTTGCAGTAGTTGGGTGAAAGGACCCAATAAATCAACCCTGCGATTCAAAATCACGTTACATGTTAGAAACGAAAATGCAAAAAAAAAACATAATAATATAAATGCTACAGAAATTATAATTAAAACCCAAATATTGTACACTAATAATAAAATTTAGAATACTTTTTTTTAAAATTTGGATCCAGACTTTCTCGAGGAAATCAAGATTTTATAATCAATCGATTATATTTTATTGTTTTTGATTCTTTCTATGCAACGTATGATCCAAAAGAGAAGTAAAAAAATCTTACTAACTTTTTGGATTTGAGTTCTTCATATTTTTGTAAAAATAATTCCGGGTTAGGCGAATTCTTGGCAATTTGGCGAATACAATTCTGGGTCACTACTGGGTTTAATGCAGAAGGCGAGGTTGTTGCTTCTTTCTGAATTTTTTCCACATACTTTTCTGGCGGAGCATTTGATCTGAAACAAAGTTTTGCATTTTGTTTCTCACAGGAAGTTTTGTATCGCTGAAAATTTTCGGTTTTCCATAAGGAAGCTCAGTGTTCATGAAATGGTCACAATTGAAATACAATAGAGAATAAATGCACCCAAGCTTCTTGGTAGCGGTTGTTTATTATTATTTCCATTTAAAACTGTACTTATAAAAAGACGGACAATTTCAGATAAGAAGTATTTAAAATTAAATAAATTTTAATTAATAGAATATTCTAGAATTACATTAAAAATTATTATCAAATAAATTCATTCGAATTTACAAAATTAATTCATTAGAATTTATAAATAAATTCAGTCAAATCTACGGGAGGACCGAAAATTCCCCAATTCGAAAAGTAAAGATTGTTTTATTTTTCAGGATTTTTCAGTCTAGAAAACACTTTTTCTAGACTAGTGTTTTTGTTTTCAGTCCCTAGAAAACACTTTTGGAAATTAATCAGACATTTTCTAAAAGATTAAGAAACAAAAATTCTTAGAGATTAAAGATTACTAAGAAAAAAAAACTTATAGCAAAACTTTATTTCTTTTCTAAATTCTTACGAATCGGATTTAAATTGTAATTATTTGACAATGATTAACAAAGAATAATATTTTTCCCGTTATTTTTATCTATACAAGAAGATATAGTTTTGTTGATGATATTTTCTGAAAAAATAAAAAAATACTCATTTTGGTAAAATTATCAATAAAATAATTAACTTCGAGGTTATGAACCTAGAAAACTAATCACAGTTATTTTAATTTTTAATAAATAATTATTACAAAAGGGTAAAATATAATAAATTGATCAGGCATAATAATAATTATAAAACTCAAAACATAGAAGAATAAAAGAAAAAAATAATTCATGGTTCAAGATTAAAAAGAGAATAAATGTGAAAATAACTGATCTTATTAGAAAAAATGCTTACCCCAGTAATTCAATTAATTCTTTAATTAAATGATGTAATTTAAATTCACTCATTGTATTTACTATTTATACACTTTACAATAAATGTAAATAAACAATTTAAACCACATGTAAACAGTTCTTGCTCTTCAATGCACTTTATCACGTATCAGGATTTCTAGAACAAATATATTACATATTTATATCGGATTTCAAGAAAAAGGTATTTAGAAAAAGAGCATTGCTAAATAAAAATTAAATTCGGAACATCGATTTTCGATTTTTCATTTTTCTTTTTCATTTTTATAGCGTTTTCAGCGGTACCAGTTCTATATCTGTTGACAATTGACATTTGACCAATATGCAGGGTTGTGCACGTAATATACCTTAGGTAAATGACATGAGGTTTTTTACGTAATTTACGTACGTATATATTACGTCAGATACACTCGAACTTCACAATATCAACTCGTTCGCAATAACAACCGCATTCCCTTCACAATAGCATAACATTCACAATAATAACAGTTGTTATTGTGAATGGAATGCTGTTGTTATTGCGAACGAGTTGATATTGTGAAGTTCGAGTGTATCTTTGACGTAATATATACGTACGTAAATTACGTAAAAAACCTTATGTCATTTACCTAAGGTATATTACGTGCATAACCCTGACGATGCCTTCCTCTGTTTTGTAACGATCCAACCCTGATTTCCATTAGATTTTAATGGAAAACAGGGTTGAATCGTTACCAAACAGAGGAAGGCATCGTTGAACATAACTGTACGTGATTTACGTCAAATTCGTATAATACGTACATAATTTAATTTAATTTACACTCGACTTCCCCTATAGTAAAGAAGTCGAAACCAGAGTCGTCCCCAATAGTAAAAAAATTCCTTTCCTCAAATTTCACATCAATTGCGCATGCGTCACATCAAATACAAATACAGCCAATCAGATGCCGGTCGCAACACATGTGCAGTAGTTATCAAGTGTTAATTGTGAAATATTCTGTTTACTATTGGGAATTAAATGTCTTTACTATTTGGAACATGTTACTATTGGGAACATTACTATTGGGGAAGTTGAGTGTATTTCAATGCCATCATCTTGCCAGTGACCTCACAACCCAAAAGGTCGAATTTTAATTTCAAAAACCGCTTAGCCGCCAATCACAGAAGGTGCAGTCCCATGTCGGCGAAAACGTCGGCGTAAAGTAGAAACTCATGAGGGTGACAGAGATGTACAGAACTGTTTATCTCTTTCACTCTCATGAGTTTCTGCTTTACGCCGACGTTTTCTGCCGACATGTCACATGGAACTGCACCTTAAGGGCACGGTCGTATTATACACAGGTCCAGAATCTCTGGTGGTGGGAGGTGACTCGCGTTTTGAACAGGATTAGAGCTTCGAAAAATTAAAATTGTTCAAATATATCAAAAAATAGATTAGAAAAAATCCTGATGCATTTTTTAACGGAAATAAATATATCTAATAACAGAATAAATGTATACGTCGTGATGTATACGACCGTGAACAGAACACATTTTTAGGTTAGTAAACAAACCATACACTCGAATCTCCCAATAACGACGACATTTTTTTTCTCAAATGGCACACCAATTGCGCATGCGTATTGCGTATAATATAATATTTTTTAACATTTCAAATTGCGCGCTAATAGAAACCAATTAGATCCCGAAGCGCAACGCATGCGAAGTGGTATCAAGTGAGACTTTAGATTCATGTAGGTCGTTATTTAGAAAGGAATGCGGTCGTTATTGGGAGATTGTCATTATTGGGAAGGTCGTTATTGGGAGATTCGAGTGTATACTTTTTGATCATCACGCTCTACTCTTGTGGACACTTTTGGATGCTCAAATCCTGTTCAAAACGCGAGTCATCGCTCCAATGCCCCCACCACCAGAGATTCTGGACCTGTGTATACGACCGTGCTTAAGGGCATGTATTACTTACCCGATCCCTACCTTACCGACATTTTTTTCTTTGTAACGCTACGTCTACAAGTCGACGTTTTCTGCTGACATGGGACGAGCAGCTGCTTCCCCGTAAATTGATAGAGATGTTTTTATGCCCATCGAATTAAATATTATCTCTCAAATTATTTCACATTTTGCGCACATCGCAATTTAACATTTAAAAATTTGAACCAAGAAGCTGTTAAAATAACAAAGATGTTTGTGACGCTTAAATAAAAATGCATTTATATATATACATATGTCAGATATATTTATATGCTGAATTTTTGTCATTTCAGTTTGCCCCCCTCCACCTACCCGACGAAAGATTCTGTTGCTACACCCCTGGCCAGATCTAGGGACCCTAGCCAGATCGGACGCGTCCAATATGTAAACTCCAACTCCCGTGGGTGTGTCCGCAGCTCATATCAGCTGATTATTGTTGATTATTGTTTTCTTTCCGTTTCTCCCAGTCAAATTCAGATAATTTCTAAAAACCCCTCAGCTACCTCGTCATGTTTCCAATTTTCATTTTTCCACTCAAATAAAATATTCCGTATAATCTACTCGCCTTTTCACGAAATTTTGTCGGGAAAAGATTCGTGTTTTGGGAGAGTTCTTATGCGCAAGGGCACGATTGACGTTTCTTGGGTGACATCATTGTTGTTTGGCTGTACTCGCGACTCTGCTTCTCGGCTGTCAGTGATCACAAGTGATTGAAGTGATCAGTTGCTCGCAAAATGACGCAGTAAACAGTCTGATGCGCCTCGCACGATGAAAGTTCGATTTTGCAAAGAAGTAAGTGAACAATCAAAAAACTCTACAAATTCTAGACAATAATGCGTTTAGAGGAAAATGTCAGATTAGCTTTGAAACTCGAAAGGAGCAAAATGACGTTTTCCGTGGATTCCTTTGTTGCTCGGGGAGATCTATTTTTCGCCCCGGGATCGCCTACGCGTTTTTACGCAACGATTGTAACACCTTTTTTCTGGGATGATCCGCAATATTTTTAAAGCCACAATATTTGTAAAGTGTTGTTATCAAAAATAGAGATAAGTTTGCGTTTTGTGTCTTTCTCTCTCTTGCCGTTTCTGTTGTTTCTCTTTCTGAAAGTGAAAACTTTAGACTTATGCCTCCCACTCCTCGGTTTGATTTCGTCGGTTTGCTGAGTTTGAGAGGTTTCGACGCAGTTTAAGACTGGAAGTTAAATAATAACATAATAAGAGTTTAATTATGATGTTATCGTGATTTTGTGTAGCAATGACGAAAATAATTTTCGAAGGTTGATTACGGGGAGAAGGTCGAAGAACGTCGTCTTCCTTACGTCGTAAACAAAGGACAGTGGAATAGTTATAGATTGTAATACAGATGTCAACAATGGAGACTTCACTTTGTTAGTGTCAGTCGTATGAACTTTGAAAGCTGTTTACGTAATTCAGGCGGTATATTCAAGAGTGTTCTAATTTTAAAAATTGTGGTTTCTTTTTTATGTTGATAGTCGAATTGATTTTATAATATTGAAATTTTAGAGGTGCGTATTTAAAATTTAAAATTGAAGAGACGATATTTTTATTTCAGGAAATTTTACCGAAGGGCTTGAACTTATATTTATTTTTCGTTTTTTTTTCACAATTTTTTTTTATAAATTAAAAACTGAAAAAAAATAATTGCAATTACCACATTCTCAGTTCTACAAATATTTTTCCTTTAAATTTTGGGAAACGATAATGAACATGAAAACGAACCTATTGTGCCCAATATTTATTTGAAAAAAAAAACTATAAATTCGTTAAAACGGAAATTGAAGCGTTTTTTAATTAAAAAACAAAAATTGTACGCAGATGTTTGTTTCATTTTTTTCGTGCTTTAAAGACCTACTTTACATATAACTTTAAGGCACATAAAATGCAACTTTAGAGGTGGGTGTTGCAAAATATTCGTTAAAATTCAGTGAAATCCTTTAACAAGAATTATTAGAAATATGTATCTTCAATCTTCAATAAATCTCATAAAATCCAAACGACCAAACGTAATGATATATCGCTTTGAAAATTTGGAATATAGGAAAGAAATTTTTTTTTTCAAACTAATACTCAAAATAAATTTTTGAACACAATTTAGTGTCTTCTTTCCTATATTCAAAAGTTTCAAAGTGATTATCATTGCGTTCGGTCGTTCGTGACGTCCAAAAAATTTTTCATTATCGGAGCATAGTGCATGCCCTTAAGGGTGTTGGAGTAAAATTGGAATTTTTTCTCTCTGTATAATTAATCAATTTTTAACTAGAATTATCCGTACAGAGCGAGAAAATATCTAATTCAAATATTTTTTAAGTAAAATGAAAATATTCATAAATATGTGATCTGAGACATTTCTTATTTTACTGGCCTAGGTATGTAATATACTATTTGTAGTTAGATTTTGAATTCCTCGTTTTATGCCAAAAGTATCGAAATTAAATATTATTTTGCTCTGTATGCAGTCTTATACTTGAAAAAGATTTGAGTTATAGAGTGAAAAATTATTTATCTAATAGAAAAAATCCTAGAAATTACCTAAAATGTGTTGAAAATTCTTTAAATCACTGGAGATGATTCAAAACCTTTTAAAATTTTATGAAATCCCTTCAACTTATTGAAAATCTTTAGAAATTTCGGAAAATTCGAGGAAATTTTTTTAAAAATTTCGAAATAACCCTTAATTTAAAAAATTTATGTTTTATCAAGATAAATAATAATTATCATGTAATCTTTCATTTATTATTTCAGGAATTAGGACGTTGTATAGAAAAGGAAAATGTCGGCGGATTCACCAAGAAGGGGGGCACAGAAAGGAACGCAGGTGATTTTGCCTCAGCCAATCAGTGATCGCACCATCATAGACAGTGTCGCCGGCATAATTAATGATATTGTGCCCCAAGTAAGTATATTAAAATTAGAAGAAATCAATTTAAAGTTTGCTGTAAGACCTAGAAGACCTGTAAAAGTTGCTAAATTTTGAAAAATTCTTGGAAAACCTGGAAATATCATGAAATTTGGTAAAAATGCCTGGAATTTTTTTAGTAGCGTCTTTATTTGAATTCCTTAATAATAATTATTATTATCATCGTAGTAGTTATTTAATAATTATTTTAGTACTTTACCAGGGTAGCAAGTCCATTAACCAAACAATCAAGAGAAACATTTTCGTTAATAATATAGAACATTAAAATTGACGTGTTTAATGATTTTTCAAGAAAATACCATTAATTAACGTTAACTACCCCTTAAAGTAATGGGCCACATGTAAAAAGCAAAGCATATCTTTTTTTCTTCAAAAATATTCCTCGTGTAAGCAGAATGTTATTTACAAAGAATAAAAATATAAAACAATTTTTCCGCAACATAAATATCAAAGGGGTGAGATAGTCACACCCAGAAATGGATTATCCAATGTAACTTGAGTTCCAATTAATATTTTGCAACGATTTAAAATAGAAAATATTCCTCATAAAAAAACAAACAAAAAAATTCTTTAAAATCACGTCAAACCTCTTAAAATCCTTTGAAGTTTTTGAAAATGATTTTCTTTTGATTTTTTTAAATCCCTTATAATCCTTTAAAAATTTCTGGAAATTTCATGAAAATCCTGAAAGTTTTATGAATTCCTTAAAATCCCCTTGAAATTCCTTAAAATCTTGATATATAAAGTCTATTTAAATTTTTTAAAATTTCTTGGGTAAAATTTAGTAGACGCCCTATTAAAGTAAGTTCAACAATTAATATATTTTTACATTTTGTTTTTAGGCATACACCGGAGCACCTAATTCGGAAAACAAAGAGTCCATAACTTGGGCCAGGTTCGAGTACGCAGACGTGAATGATCCTTTTTTCTATCCTGACTATAATGAAGGATCCAGTACTCCACCCTTGCTGTTGGTACTCGGTTATGCAACAGGAGTGCAGGTAACTGATCATTGTCTGTTCGAATCGAGAGCGGCACTTTCTTAATGCCACCAAAGTTGTTCAGAGTTGTTTATATGGGTGATTCCATATCATATTTACAATTGAAAAATAAAATCGCCTCGAATATTTTTTGTGTGTGTTAGATATAAAAAAATAGACACGTATTTTTTTATTTCAACGTGATATGCAAACTTTTCAAGTTACAAGTGTTTAAACATCAAACTTTTCTTCATTATTTTAAGATATGGTTGGTGTCGGCATCGGGAGAAGCGACGGAGGTTTTATCTTGGCGACAGGGCGTTGTTCGCACCTTGAGAATACTGCCGAGTCCGAAGCCGGACGATGATCGCAATGATCCATTTAAAACGAAACGACCCTTGGTTGCGCTATGCGACTCCGCAGGCCCGGGACCACAATTTTGCAACGTTAGCTTCATCTCCTTGAAGACTGGCGAACAGACCAAGAGTATCAAATTTAAAAATCCCGTCTGCGATGTGCATACCAATAAGAGATCAGTGGTTGTTACTTTCTTGGAGAAGATCGCAGTTTTTGACGCTAGGACACTCGAGGATGTTCTCACTGTAACTACCTGTTATCCAGGTCCTGGACCGAACCCTAATCCAATTGCTCTCGGCACGAGATGGCTTGCTTACAGGTGTGTTTTTATTACATTTTTCGGTTAAAATGTTCAAATTTTAAGTCAAAAAGCAGAGTACGTTTTCCAGTCTTTCTCCAGGGTATTTGGTAGCCACTTGGCAGGAAAGTCAGGAAAAAGAACTTATCAGGGAAATTTCAGGGAAATGCGAGTAGCTGTCAATGAAAATAGAGATGGATATTTATGTTAACTGAAGGGTGGCATGTAAAAAGGGAGTAACCCACATTTCTCGCATTTTTCAGGAGAGATAAATAACGTTTTGTAAAATCTAATTTTCAATTTATGAAAAAAAGCCCACTCCGGGGATATTTTAGTGCTGAACAAAGGCCAAAAAAATGGATTAGAAAAAGTCAACCAGTTCCGAGGAATTAGGGGACATAGAATTCTGGACGCGTATTTTTTTTACTTTGGACGTTGATTCAAAATTGATTTTTTGTATAAAAAAAACTGAGAAACAGTTTTGTGGTTTCTGATAAGAGGGTAAAAAAATTAAAAAACATTTTTTTTTTAATTATCAAATTTTTTTTTCAGATAAAATTGTTGACCTTTATTTTTTCAAAAATATATTGATAAAATGCGCGATAGCCATTGAGAGATCAAGCTATAGATTGTGGGTTATGCCCTTGTGGAATTTCTTTTTTATGGGAATTTCGAGAAAACGAGTTTTTGCAAAATTCCCCCCCTGTTTTGTGAGGATTTGTACTATAAAGCCCGAGAGTATAATCAAGAGAACTTTTTTGATTTTAGTGAGAAGAAACTAATACCGTCGAGAAGAAGCAGCGGCGGTAGCGAAGGCGAGGGTGTTCAGAGTTACACAGCGACAGTTCTCTACGCCGCAAAATCTTTAGGCAAAGGTCTTCGAGGTTTGGGAGAGACTGTCGCATCCAGTTTAACAGGGAATTCGGTTTCCCCGGCGGTCTTTAATAACGTGGATACTGATGCGATGCAACCAGGTGTGATTACAATTCTTGATCTTCAAGCAGCGAAGGACGAGAAGGATTTGGATCAGACCTTAGAGACAGCTGTCGCTCATTTCACTGCCCACAATGACGCCATTGTCGCCATGACATTCGACGTGACTGGAGCACTATTAATGACCGCTGACAAAAGGGGACACGATTTTCACGTTTTTAGAATACAACCTCACCCTGGCGGTCCTTCGCTAGCCGCAGTGCATCACCTTTATGTACTACATCGTGGCGACACCACTGCTAAAGTTCAAGTATGTATCCATTTATCGAATATCTGTAGCTTTACAATTCTTGAAAACAAAGAATAAGAGAGTATTCTCGAAAAGACTCTCTCGAGAATATTTTCGGTTCTAAGAATTTTGGCAGATGGTTAAATTTTTATATACCTATTCAACTAGCAAACCAACACGTGCGCTACGTGCACGATTATTTTTTTTACTTATAACTTCAAGTCATTCAAAAGTCAATCACTCACTTAATCTGAACCAGCGGAATTTCGCTGATTAAAATTTACAGAGTAGGTTTTTAACAACAATGTATACGAGATTTTATAGCGCTACATCGGAATTTTCAAAGGATTTTTAAAAGTTTTTATGTAATTTTTAAGAATTTCGTGGAATTTAAGGGCATGTGATACTTCACCATAAGAGCAAATTAGTTATACCAATTATAAATTCATCATAATAAATATTTTTAGCTAATAAGAGTCAATAAACCTTCGTATCATGTACACGAAGGTTTATTGACTCTTATTAGCTGAAAATATTTATTATTATGAATGTATAATTGGTATAACTAATTTGCTCTTATGGTAAAGTATCACATGCCCTTAATGATATTTTTAATACTTTTAATGTATTTTAAAGGATAAAACAGTATTTTGAAATTTGTGACAAGAAAATATTTAAATTTCCTTTGAAATTATTTGAAATTTTGTCAATTTTCATAAAACGTCTTTTAAATTTGTGGAAATCTTTTAAAATACCTTTAAATCTTTTGAAAATTCTTTAGTCTTTTTAGAATTTTTTTGCATTAATTTTAAAATCTAATCTCTATTTAATTTAAAATCTCTGCCAATGGACATTGTCATTGGTACGAGATCTACATTGGTAGAGACAAAGTCGTAAATTATATTTTTCAGTGTTTTTCTATTTTTTTCCAGGATATGACATTTTCAAGTGATACACGTTGGGCGGCGATTTCAACAGTTCGTGGCACAACACATGTCTTTCCAGTTGCTCCTTATGGCGGCCCCGTTGGTGTTCGAACTCACTCTACGCCTCACGTCGTGAATAGACTCTCGAGATTTCATCGGAGTGCAGGTTTAACTGATGATAGTACCAGATCCCATTCTCCAGTTTCTCATACTGAACTGCCTCTCTCCGTATATCCGTACACGAATCCCAGACTTCCACCTTACCCGCATCCTACAATTCTACATCCCTTGGCACAAATTCGTCAGCCTTCAACGCTCAACCACGTTAACAACCAACAACCATCAAGGTGAGTTTATCAAAAAGAAAAATGAGTCTAATAAACTACGATGGTAGCTACTTGAAACATAGTGGATAACTTAGAATTAACACATTCGGATTAACTGTGGAAATAAGATAGGTTGCATCACTATGACCTTCAAGACTGCCCAATAAAGTTCTATGGAATTTTAGAGCAAGATCGAGATATTTTTCTAATGCAAAAAAAAAAATAATTTTAAATAATTATAAATTTTCAGTGGCAGAAAGCAGCCAAGGCAAAGACTCCATTCGGACGAAAGTATAACTTTACCCTTGAAAATTTGCGCCTGTTTTGCACCCCCGCGAGCTTGGATTTACGCACAACGAGACTCTACAAACAAGGCTGCAAAGAGAGCTGTAGATTCTCTCTTCATCATGGCCTGTCACGGAAACATGATCCAATACGATCTCGATCCGAAGCCAGCTGCAGGTAAATCATGTTCACCAAATCTTTCGATATTAAGGTGGTTCAATAAATTTTATTTTTTTATTTTTTGAAATCTCCCACTAATTTCTTCCTCATAGAGAAAGCTTTGTTGTGGTGACAAAATCCAGTTTCCAAACAAAAAGGTTTTTTCTTATATAATTCAAGGGGATAACGCGAAAACATAAATTTCAAAATCTCAAAAAATTAGGAAAATATTTTCTGAACAAATAAAATAAAATTAGCGGGTGAGGTTGGAATGAATATTTTTAAAATACTTTTTAAGATCACCCTATTTGGTATAATGATATCCTTTAATAATTCTTTCTTTTCACTTTTAACTCTTAACTTATGAATGTTAGGTGTACCGAAAGAGAAGGTTTGCGACGACACTTCAATCGAGTTAGAGGTAGAAGCAAAAGGTCAATGGCCTCTTCTACGTTCTCCCGGTTCGATGGAAATCGTTCCACCTCTACCACCTTCAAGTCCTTTTCTTGAGGTTGTCTCGATACCGAAGAATCTTCAACAACTGGAATCAGATGAGGATCGATGGCTCAGCCAAGTTGAGATCGTAACCCATGCAGGACCGCATAGAAGACTTTGGATGGGGCCCCAGTTTGTTTTTAAAACTTACAACGCACCGAGCGGGTAAAAATTACTTTTTTTTTTATAGAAATGCACTGAAAGTCAAGGACAAGTTAGGGAAATTGAAAAATTGAATCTTGGAGCCACACTGAGTTTTACTTCAAGTTTAAATTATCATATTAGGGAATCAAATTTTAAAAAAGATTTAATATTTTTTACTTGGAACAAAAATCAAACAGAAATTATTCGTACGGTCCTGACTGTTTACGTGCTAAAGAGTCGCCTCACTCTCAAGACCATTGTAGACTATACCGAATGAAATACTAACTCGCTATTCCAGTGGAAATGTATCTTAAGTACTAATATAGATTTGTTTTTTCGTTTTCTTTTTTTTTTTTTTTGCAAATTCAGGGTAGCCGTTAACTTCGTTGAAGCGGAAACAGTGGAAATCGCTGTGTCGGGCGGATCTCGTCCTGCGAGATCGAATCCTGTGAATATGCCGCATGCAACTAGCAAACCTTTAGTGCCCGTCGTTATCGATGGATCTGGAAGTAAGCTTTAAAAAATATAAATACTAGGGTGATTTTTTTTCTCTTTTTTTCTAAAGTTCAATATTTAATTCTATAGAACACAATCTATACGCGCAAGAAGTAAATCATCAATAAATAATGTCAGTTTAATTAAGGCTATTGAAGGAAAGTCGAAAAAATGGTGAAATTTGAGAGTACACTCTAATCTGGAGGGCAAATTTTGTCGACTTTTTGAGGTCACAGGAAGAACTCTTTAAAAGTTTTTTCAAGTCCTGAAGGGAAAGCAGGCTCAAACTTAGGGGACTTGCTTTTTCGATTTTTGATTAGAGGAAAATATCGGCGTAATTCAATAATTTTACCTTGTGCAGTTACCGATGTGAAAAAGCAAGTCCCCTAAGTTTGAAATTGCTTTCTCTTCAGGACTTGAAAAAACTTTTAAAAAGTCCTTCCTGTGGCCTCAAAAAGTTGACAAAACTTGCCCTGCAGATTAGAGTATTCTACAGATTTCTTGATCCTCCTGCAACAGCCTTAAAATTGATCATTTTTGCCCTAAAAGGACCTTGAACTACCTTTGAATATTATTGTAAAAATGTGAAAAAAAATCTGAAATCAATATTAAATTTTAAAGAATACAATTCATATGCATCCGAAGCAAATCATCAATAAATAACATTAATTTTGTTGCAAATGATAATTTTCTTCCTAAAATAGCTTTGAGCGACCTCTAAATATATTTTTTTAATTCTGAAAAAAATTGGAAGTAATTTTTTCACCAAAAGGGACAATTAGTAGAGGGGCCACATTAAATTTGAAATAAAGAAAAAAAAAATCACCCTAATAAATACGGATGCGCAGTAGAGTTTTATGGGACTTTTAAATGCGCAGAGTTTTTAAATTTATCTTGTATTCACTTCTGATCTTCGTTTTTTCACTTCACAGGCAGTTACGAGCAATCCCCAAGATTTATGGAAGCATACGGAGACTCCCTAGAAAACGAGAATATTAGTCTTGGAAGTGGTGAGAACCAACTTCGGGAGGATCTTGCCGAAGCAATGCTAGAAACTTCAGTAGCTCCACATCGAGTTCCCGGTAAGTTAAAAAATACGTACACTTCTCATATTTATCCTCCAATCTTCTCTCAAATCCGCAACAGAATTTGACCAAATTTGATCAAACTTTGTCTACTTAAAAAATAAAGAAATTAAAAACGGATATTGCAATTTTTAAGTATTTTTGCAAAATAAAGTCACTCTTTAATAAGGCATTGACAGAAAAAGAAAAAGAAATTTACTAAAACTGACCCTGTTTTTTATGCCTGTTCCCTTGCCAAGTTGCTACAAAATAATGGTTTATTACTCGAATTTTTAATGTATACCAGATTTTCAGATTTCAATGGATTTTCAAATATTTTAAGAGATTTCAAAATTTTAAATAATTGCAAAAGATTGTGTACGATTTTTTTAATTTCAAGGTATTTTAAAAAATTCAAAAGATATTCAAAGATTTTAAAGGATTTCACAAGAAGTGTTAGTTTTAAATATGTTTATTCAACTAATGAACATATAAAAGGTATAAAACTTCTTTGAATACACAGAGCAAAGCGTGATAGGACATACTATATAAAGACGAGATGGCATCATTATACACACATATGAAAATATTATAAAGATCATTAGTAGGTAGCAGCACCATTCAAATCTATCGCGCATTCTTACACTAATACTAAACACGTGTTGTTTATCTATATATGTACAACAAGAACTCAAAGTAATTAAAAAATTTACAACGTATGATAAAAGGTTTAAAGAATTTAAGAGGATTTAGAAAAGTTTCACGGGATTTCATAGAATTTCAATAGATTTATGAAAATTAAAAAAAAATCTCAAAGGCTTTTAAGGGGTTTATAGGAGTCTAAAGGAAAATTTAAATTTAATACTACTATAACTAATTGCTAATAATTTACAGATTAAATTATAATTTGTTTATTAAATTTAAGGACTTTTACAATAATTTACATAGTGTTTATATTTTCAATTTTTAATTAGAAGTGTGCCTAATATCAGGCGATTGCTTGTGGTCCGAACGCGAGAGCTAAAGTTCAAAACTTTATTACAGACGCAATTTTCAACGGTCCATTCCCAAATTTTGGGAGTAGTTACTAAAGTGTCTGAAGTACATTTTTCAATAAAAAAAAAAATTAAAAAAAATTAGTTCCAAAATTAAAAAAAAATGATTTGTTTATAAAAATAGGCCATAGTTTTATAAAAAATTGGTCTAACGAATTTCTTGTAATGCTAATCGAAAATATTTAGACGTAGATTTTTCGAGCGTGAAAATCTTGAAAATTCACAACTTCGAAATAAATAAATACGTGTACAATATTTTCGACCAAAAAACACAAAAAAAAATATTTCGCGCGAAATAAATTTTTGATTGTAAATTTTGTATGGAATGGCCCATCTATATCGTAGTACATATATAAAAGAAGTAATAAACTTCAACGAATTTCATAAAATATTAAGAAATTAAACGAAATTTAATTAATTTAAATTTAAATTTAATTTAATTTAATTTAAAGGAATTTCGTGGAATTTTAAGAAATTCTACAGAGCAAAAATATATTTATCTATAGCTTTCGTTGAGTAAAATAGAGAATGGAATTTTGAGCTTAACACTTGGGTCTAACGCCCTTTAGTATTATTGGATTTTTTAAAAAGTAAACCGAGATTTTTTTCAAAATTGGATCTGGAAAATCTGGAAAATCTGGAAAATTCATGAAACTTTGAAACCAGACTTCTGTAGCAATTCTGCTTGTGTGTTCGTCTGTGTATTATAATTTGTGCGAGAATCTGTATTGTTAATATTAAACTAGAAATGGCCACGTTTGAATCTGATCTATCCATTTGTAGAGAAGAAATGAAGTGGCCATTTTTAGTTTCAATTAGAGCGACAACAAGAGAGTGCTTGAAAATTTTGTGCGTATTCACTGGATTAAAATCCATATCTGTGCGCACTTTTACACTCTTCTTTGCACATGGTGAAGGATGAATAGTATTGTAAGTTTGCGTGGATACAGAACTGGCCAGAGGCAGGTATCACACCCTTGTAACTTTTTTTCTTGACCGCTTGAATTACACGGTGTAAATGGTGTACATAACATTCTTTTCACCTAGAAAAAAAGAGATTATTTTTTACTATCTCTATTTTTAACTGAGCTTAATCCATTTTATTCCAAAAACTTATGATTACCTGTTTTCTCTTCCTTTTCCCGGTACTTCAGTCGTGCCAAGAATCTTACTGAAAAAATCTGAATGCGTGTGGCTGTAAACCTCAAACTTAATTTTTAGGTTTGTGTTTTCTTAAATGAAGTAGTCAACAATTTAAAAAAATATTTATGGATTTTTAGACAGTTGTTGTGGAGATGTGAGAAGTCACTTAGAATTTGTGATGAAACAATGAAGAGAAGATCGAAGAGAAATTTAAACATTTAAAATCACCAGAATTTTTTCTTCTGTTTTTTTTTCGAGTGCGTATTATGTATTTTTATATTTTAAAATTCAAATGTAGAAAGCTTAAATGATTTTCTGAGTTGTATTAGTTTTGCTTTAATTTTTTTTTTCAGTATTTTTAAGAAGGTAGAATCCGAAATTTCTAGGATGTTTTAAACTTCACGTTTTTCCTTAAATAAATATCATTTTTTAAAAGACTTGACACTTTTAAAAAAATTTTTAAATATTGCTCACATGTTTGTATATTATGTTACAAATTTATCTTTATTAGATGTGCCAAATATGAAAAATGTGTTGTCATTCTTTCAATTTTTGTTTTTCCGAGATTTTTTGTTTGTTATGTTATAATTCAAAAATTATTTTGGATGCCTTCTGCTAACTTTTTTTTTTTAAGTGGAAAACTAATATCCTAAAATATTTGGACCTATTTTTAGATTTATGCATTTATTCATTTTATGGAAACTGTGAAAAAAATAATTGAATTTCAACATTAAAGCTGTGTATTACTTATTTGATCCCTACCTTACCGACATATTTTCTGTGTAACTTTTCTTCTACATTTATTGAGATATCAAACTGACAATTTTTTTTAATTAAAGAAAATATGATAGGGTACGTTTATCTGGTCTTACATTTTTATTAAAATAAAAAAAAAATTTCAAAACAATTTTTCTTATAAATATCAATATTTAGGACCAGATGAACGTACCTTAATGCTTTAACTTTAATTATAGAAATTTTAAAATTGATATCTCAATAAATTTAGAATTAGCGTTGCAGAGAAAAATTTTCGGTAAGGTAGGAATCGGATAAGCAATGCATGACCTTAAAAGAAATAAAAAAAATATATCTTTGACAATTTTTTGTAATATAAAGCTATTTTGATAGTCTATTTTCATGCTTTTCACATACAGACCTGACTCTTTTTTGCTGAATCGCACTGGCATGGCGCACTATGTCAGATAGTTGCTATTTTCTAAATTCTTTGCAACAGCGATTGAAAAAATTTGTTAAGATCGTTATCAACAATTTTTAGAAAAGGAAAAACAAATTTGTCGGTGAACCACTCTAAATTGAAAAAAATGGTTTCAAAATTTTTTTAAAAATAAATTGAGGCAAATTTTTTGATAAAAATCGGGATCTGTTTTTTGGTTCGCTGACAAACTGAGGATCTAAACTTTAAAAATATAAAAAATGTAAGGAAATAAAAATTCTAGAAATATCAACAAATTTACAAGAAAAAAATTTAATTCCCTTAAATCTATTAAAAAAATTAAATTATTGAAATTTCATTTAAATTTTTTTTGTAAATTTTTTGATTTTTCTAAAATTTTTATTTTCTACCATTTAAAAAATTTTTGAAATTTTTGAAATCTTGTGTTCTGCTTTTAAATATTGTAATTTTCTAAAATGTTTGGAATAAAAAATTTAAATTGTTTATTTCTTTTGAATCCTTGGAAGTCTTCTGAAGTATTGAGAACATGAATTTTTCGACATATTGACAAAAAGAAATGACAAGAAGAAAATTTATTTCTGCTTCACACCTCCTCGATACAGCTTACTAATCTTAAATTGACAATTCCGACTAACATCCAATCTCTAAGTAGAAATAGCACTATTTTTCAACTGCGCTCCAATGTCGCTTAAAACTGAAAGAATAACCCCCAGAAAAATGCTTGAAAGCTACATACTGATACCTGCCTACGGCTTTTTCTGTTTAGGGAGGCGAATGGTTATTGAGAGGGTGGGACAGCCGGTAGCTAAAGTCGTCAACCCGTTGGGCACCGTAATAACCGTTTCCGCCGACGAGGAAGATGTTAGTTTTAGCCAGGATTATGACCTCGACGCAGAGACGACTCCCGAGCCCCCCAGAAGCGTCTGCGCCGAGGAGGGTCCCGCTTCCCTAGGAGACTTCGACTCGGAAGGTCAGGCGCTCCGTAGTCACACTGAAATCTGCGCCGAGATGCGATCAGCGAACGAGCCCGCGATCGACAACGTCCCCGACGAGAGCATCAAAGAGGTCCGAGAGAAGAGAAGCCTCTGTGTAGAGGCCGCCGAAGTCGCCAAAAGTTCTATCTTCGAGCGCGAGGAATCTTTCCGCGACGTCCCGACAAGCCTCAGTCTCTGCGCTCAGCAGGGCGAGATTCCAAACAGTCCTATGTCTCAAGCTCGGGAACACGCTTGGAGGTCAAAGTGCGAGAATCAGGAGCGGAACTTTGCGAAAGCGAAGTACGTCGTTAACTATGATGATGACAGCGTCGTCTTAATGGAGAACAAATCCGGGACGAGGAGGGACCAACGGAAGGGAGAGAAGAGCGAAAAAAGTGAGAAGGAGAAGGGAAAAAAGGATAGGAAGGATATCGAAAACAGTGAGCCGAAATACCTCCTGAAGGAGAGCGAGGATAGTATAGTTGTTGAAGATCTCAGGGAGAACAGGAAGAAAAGAGAGGAGGAAAGGGAAAGAAAGGAGAAAAAGGAAAGAAAAAAGTCCCATGAGGGAAGACGCGATTCTTTTGAGACGATTGGTGAGACTCTGGCGATATCGCTACAGCCTCTGGATCCTTTAGACGATTTTGCCTCGATTGAGTATCACATGGTCGATATGGCAGCTCACCAGTCGGATGATGACATCGAGCATATTCAAGTCTCAGAGAACCTTGGAGTCGAGGAGAAGAATGAACCTGTATTTCGCAAGTGCAGTAAGAGCACGATTTCTGATGACGAGCTGGAGCATATTAACTCTGCGGAGTTATTGGAAGAACCTCAGAAGGTGGAGGAGAAGGAGAAAGAGAAGGAAAAGCCGAAGCAGAAAGAGAGACAGAAATTGGAAGAGAAGAATCTGAAAGAGAAGGTGCTCGAGAAAGTAGAGAAGATCGAAGAGGAGAAAATGCTGAGGGGTGTTTTGTCGTCGGATGAAGACCTGGAGCATGTTCTGCACTCGGAACTGGAGGTGCTTACGGAAGGATCCCGGAGGGCGAAGTTTCGCTGGAAGAAGGAAGCTTTTAAGAACGTTTTGGTGATCGATGATGTACTTCCGGAGGCGGAAGTGACTCTAGTTAAGCCGATTGAAGGCTGGAACAGGAGCAAAACTCTAGAGAAGGATCTGGCGGAGGAGATTGACTGTTGCATTTCGGAGCTAGAGGAGGAGGAGATAAAACAGAAGAATGTTTATGTTTCCACCTCGAAAAGACAGTCGATGGTGGAGATAATCGACATTGATGCTATGCAGAAGGCTGAGCTGGTTGAAGCTCCGGCTCCTGAGTTGAAAATACTTGAAGGTGCGACCAGGAAGAAGAAGAAGGGAAGGAAGGGGCCGGAGGGTGAGGCTTTGAAGAAGATGCTCGTCAGTTTGACGCCGCAGTCAGTTTGGGATATTGGGGAGAAACCGGAAGGGACACCTTGGAGCTCCATCGTCAAGAGGAAGAACAAATCTGAAGAGAAGGAAATTGAAGAGGCTCCAGTTTCGGAAGTCAAAGAGAAGGAATGCGAAGGTAAAAGAGGGACGCGTTTTGTTGACAAAACCCAGGTACATAAATTTTGGGAAGTTTCTAAGGTTCTTTCTGAAGAAGCAAAGACTTCTATAGAAATTTTAGAGACTAAACCAGAGGAGGAAGAGCTGAAATTAGGAGAAACTATTTGTTCCTCCAAGAAGAAAACTTTGATGGACTCGGATTCAGAAAAGAAAAGCGATTGCGAACCGGAGAAGAGAAGTGATTCGGATCGAGAGAATTTGAAGGAGAATTCGAGTTCCTCGGATGATCCGGTTGCGAATGTCGTTCCGATGGATACGGAAGAGGATGGCACGGTTCGGGAAACGGTCGATAGAATTCCGGCCGATTCAGATGTGACAACCGTTACTAAGAAGCACAATAGATCTAAGAAGAAAAAACGCAGATGAGTAGAGGGTTGCGTGGACGTCCGCAGAGCAAGCCTTGCCTTGTACATAATTCTGATGCAAGTGGCAGGGGTTGATTAACAAAAGATAGAATTAAAAGGTGTAAGCGCTATTTTATAGTGGCGTCTCCTACCTTTCAAATTAGGAACGTTATGAGTTTTAATGATTATTATTCCTCGGATCACCTTTGTATTCTTTGAATTTTTTCGATTCTCCTTGAATTCCGTGATATTTTTTAGCTTGACAAACAATCTAACACGCGCGCTACGCGCACGATTATTTGTTCCATTCACATCAGAGAATGTATTATTTTACATTTTACAACTGCAAGTTATTTCAAGAGGTTTATAGAAACTTTAAGGGATTTTTCATGATTTTCGTGAAATTTTAATAGATTTCACAGGATTTCTAGAAGTTTTAGACGATTTAAATTTTTTTCGGGAATTTTCAAGAAATTTTAAGAGAACTCAAGAGATTTTTTCGATTTTGAAAAAATTTTGTGGAATCTTATAACATTTCTAATAATGATTTTAATCTATTTTAAAGGATACAAAGGGATTCTAATAGTTATTGTAGAATCTTAAAGAATTTCAAGAAGTTTCTAGGAATTGTAAGAGATTTTTACGAATTTTAAAGAATTTTAAAAGATTTTTATAATTTTCAAATAGTTTTGAAGAATTCTAAACAATTTCGAAGGTTTTCGTGAAATTTTAAGAGATTTAAAAAGATTTCTGGACTTTTAAGTTTAAAATATTTTCGTGGAATTTCGAGGATTTCTTGAATTCTCTTAAATTCCTGGATTTTTTATCGAACTTTTAGAAATTATCTTGAATTCTGATATTTCTAAAATTCTTGGAATGTGTTTTAATTCATTTAATTTTCCTTTTCCATAGATTCGTTAAATTTTTAGAATCTAGGAATCCTTAAATTCTTGATATTTATAGAATGCTTGCAATGTTTTTGAATTGTTGAAGTCGATCCTTTTAAATTTTTTATCTATAAATAAAAGTCAGCTCGCTTCGTTCCATTCTTGTTAAAATGCCCTGGTTTCCTGCATTGAAAAAAAACTTTAACATATCGAGAAGAAGTAATAATAAACAAATTTTTAAGTTTGAAAATGAAAATTTAGACTTTTTTTTTTTATAAGAATAATTCAGTTTGAAAATAAGTTTTGGAAAAGCTATTTAACGCTTTGATCTATGTATTAAGTTTTGTGTTTTGACTATTTATTAGGTAGAAGGCAAAGCTCTGCTTTATCGAAATGTCGGTGTTCGACTTGATTTTTAACGTAATTGTGTTTTTAAAAAAAATAACTTTCACATATTGATGAAGAATCTTATCGAATGCATCAAGATTTTTGGAAGTATATTCTCAAAAATTGATTCTATCGAACACTCGCATTGAATATTACTGCTACGATATCCACGACTTCGCAATCTTTTCACCGGAAACCATGTAATTATATATGTAGAGCGTTTAATTTTTGATATCGTCGTTGGCCAATTGGTGTTCACTTCAAAGGATTCTTCAAATAATCGACAGGATGGTTTTCCGTCGACTAGAGGGTATAGAAAAATTCTTTAAAAAATCGGTATTTGCTCCTATGAAAAGAATCGTCTATCCTTTTTCAAACAATTTACGACAGCCAAAAATGTTTGGAAAATTTGGGACACCATCTTTTTTCTGAAAATAAAATTCAAATTCTCGAGTAAAAATAAAATTAGCGAAAATTTGAACGGAATTTAAATCTTCCAAACGCTTAAGTTAACGATACTAGGATGTAAATTGAAATTCACGAAAATTAAAAATTTATTCCTTAATTTTTTGCTTTTGTTTTCGGGATTTGAATTTTCGAGAATTTTCCGAATCTAGATCTCGTTCTTATTTTTTTCGGAATTTGAAGGAAAATTTTTCGTCGGAACGAATAAGTAATTTAATATAAATTATTATTTTGCATCTGTCTTCTCAATATTTTTAGTAGCAAATTGTCCTTTCCTGTATTTATTTCATTCTTTTTTATACTATACTTCATGAGAGCTGTCAATAATAATTAACTGGCAGCTGTTTTTTTTTTTCAATTTTCCATACTCTTTACGTTTTATGAGATTTATGACAACTTACTTTAAGTAGATGAAAATTTAACCGTTACTGTAACATGGAAAAAGGATTCAAAACCTTTATTTTAAATCATTATAACATACCCTTTTTTTAGTATCTTTTCTTTACCTTTAATATGTTTTAATTGTCAGAAATCAGGGATCGGAATATCTGAATTTTAAGGATCTGGTTGAAATTGTATTCAATTCTCTTGAATCTTGAAATTTCAATTAATTCTCTTGGAATTTTTAAATATCATGACTGGAAACTCTTTCGAATTCTTGAAATTCTTTTGCAATTTGTGAAAGAAATTTTTTAATTTCCTTGAATTTTAAATAATTTGATAATATTTTCTTGAAATTCCTTTACATTCTCTTGAAATTTATTGAATATTTGCAATTCACTTCATTTTTGGAAATTTTCTTTAATTCTTAACATTCTTTTGAATTCTAGAATTTTTAAAAGAAATTTCTTGAATTTTTAGCGTCCTTGGAATTCTTTGTTTCGATTCCTGTGAAAAAATAGTTTTTTTTCCATTCGTCACACTTTTGTGTTCTATAAAAGAAGTTAATTTTGAAACTCATTAAAGGATAATTTATTTTTATTTATTTCTTGTTTTAGTACAAAATTTTAGATAAAGAAATGCATAATAAATTTCTGTTTCGACATTATCCTCTGTTATGTGACAAAGGTTCTGAAAAAAATTGTTGCTTGCCACTCTAGTCACGGCCAGGACAGTTATAGTATTTTGAGTTTCTTAGAAACCGATCGACGTAGTCTCCACAGTATTTTCTATTATATTATCTCAATTTTTTCACAATCTTCGAACTTTCCAATTCAATCTACATTCAACAGAAAAAAATTCCATTGGTGAATAGTAATTCTAATGTGTAATTCGTAAGTGAAGGTTAGCAAAGCAAAAGGGCATAAACAAGCTCAAAAATAGTAATAAATTGAAGAAAAAAAATTTCCAACAATTTTTTGAACTAATTCTGCATTATCTATAAGTCAAATTATTTATTTTTTGAATGGAACATTATGAATTTTTATCCGCCGTCCAAACTGATCTCAAGCCCTTTTGATGTGCTAACTTTCAACTTTATGAAGACTATCAATTCTCAGATTTATAAATTATAAAATATATAAACAGCAGAGAAAAGTTTGTAGTGTTCAAAAGTCAATCTCCTGATATTATCCAAAAAGTATTCGAATTAGATTTTTTTACATTCTCATCAGAGAATGACCCCCTCATTAGTGGATATTATCCAAAAAATGTTAAAATTAGATTTCTTTTCGCTTTTTACACATAGAGTAAAATGAAATTAAATTTTCAAGTTAGAACTTTGATCGAAAACCCTTAATTACTTACATAAAAATATCTGCAGGTCCACTTGAAAAAAAAATGGGGAAATTTTGAGAAATTCACACTGTATAAATAAATTGCTCTGCACTTTTTGCAGGGCATTGGGCATTATTTTGTAAATTTTTCGACCTCAAAACTTTCTATATTTTTTAGTTTTATTGAAGAAAAGGAGGATTACAATGGAAAATTTAAAATTTACTAAAAAGTAAATCTTTGGGAGGTAATTTTTTGTTTCGGCGGAGACTGCGGAATTTGTTTATCTTGTAATTTGTATTCTAAGTGACGTGTGCGAGAGATAGCGAAAAAAAAGAGTGACAAAATAGAGGCGCTGTCCCTCTGAAAAAACCTCGTGAAAAAAAGTTCAAAATACTCACCTTTTTTAGCTTACTAATAATTAAAAATTGCCCCGCCTAGTATAAGAAGTATTTTTTCGCATTTCAACTCCTTAATGTAGTGAACTCTTAGAAGATAATCTTCATACATTTCTGGATGTTTAAAAGAAGTGTTCATATTAAAAATATTAGGGCGAAAAATACATAGTTAAGAAACAAATATAAGATAAATTTAAGTCTATTAAGTGTTTCGTAATTCGTACATGTATAAAGCATGAAAGCGAGAGAAAAATGGTGAGAGAGTGAAAGAAAAAAATCCGGTGGGGAAGAAGTTGTTTAAACAAAATTTTAACTTTTTTTAGTTCGGTCCCTTCGAAATGAAAACTGTTTAAAATTCAGCTACGAACCAAAATCGATTGATAATTGTTTTTGTCTCAAATATTCGAGACGATGGATGTTTTCAAATCGTAGCTATTTAACTTGTCAAAAAATATTCGCTGCTTTCAAATACTTCTGTAAGAAAACTTTGCGAATTAAAAAAAAAAGATCTCATAATATCTTTAAAAGTATTAGAAAAGTTTCTATCATCGATATGACTTAAAGTGTCATCATTTTTTTGTAATTTCCGTGCAATAATTGTCTCGAAATTCTGCAGAAGTAAGTAAATCAGAATTAAGAGTTAATCGATTAGCAACGTGAGAGGAATTTTTTTAATTTGCAAAAAGAAGATTTAAAACAATTAAAGCCATTTATTAGTTATCCCATCCCTATCTTTCAAGCATTTCCCCTGCAATGCCATTTCTACATTTATTGAAATATCGAGTTAAGAATTTCTAAAATTAAAGTTAAAGATGAGTTTATCTGGCCCTAAATTATTTACATTTATAAAAAAAAAATTATTAAAATGTTGAGGTAGAGTTCGAATAAGTAATACTTGGCCTTAAGGATATTTTAGTGAAGACTGAAAGTCGAATAATTCTATTAATTGGCTTGGATTAAACAATCAAAAGAATTAAACTCACGTTCGAATTCATTTAATATTATAATTATCTTATAAGTTAGTTCATCAATCCTAAGCACAATTCTATATTGTAAAAAAAATTATTGTGGGGAGAAACATTAATGCATATTTGTTGCTCTCTTAGTTTTAGGAGTGTGTGAAAGACATGATAGAAAATAATAGAATAGTAAAAAAAAATTATTGTAAAATGCACAGAGTTTGCAAAAATTGTACAAAAAAAAAACGTTTTTTTCGATGGAGTTATGAACTTATTACGTAAGAAATTGAAGGAAAACCTAACACAGGTCTTAGAGGGGTTACAAAAAAAGGTATGAGAGAAATAAAAATTTAAAGCCACATATGATCACGTTAATTCTCCCTTGTTGATTTTTCCCTTACTGAACTTTTTTTATTTATCAACTTCGGAAATTTACTGACATTTAACTAAAGTATGAAAGAAAACTTTAAAAGAAAAAAAAATTAGTTGGAATTTTTATAATTTTAAGGGGTTATATACACTTATTATTGGAAAAAAAGGGTTTTCTGCCCTCCGGCCAGAAAGCGTCAACTTTCCGGCAGCTGCGCTTATCGAAGTTGCCGCTTACTGGCGTTGTCGAGCAGAAAAATAGTATACACACCTTGGCCAGTAAAAAAGAAAGCCTCAGATCAAATGTAATTGTCAACCGAGGCGAAGACATTTCTTATTTTACTGGCCTAGGTAAATTTTTTTTTTTAAGAACAAACCACTGCGCACCTATTTGTACATGTTTCAAGATATTTTATCCCAAATTTGACTGAAAAATATTGACATTTGTAGGCATTACGCCCGTTTAGCCAAATCACCTTTTTACATTCTCATCAGAGAGAATGTATTAGATTTGTGTAAAATTGGACCCCCCCAGTTTTCATCAAATGTCCACGTTTTGGGACCCCCTGAACCCGAAAAACATGTTTTTACGAATGTGTCTGTCTGTCTGTCTGTCTGTAGATTTTAGTTTGTTAGCACGATAACTTTCGAAAGAATTAACCGATTGGATTGTCCTTTGGTATACTCTTTTAGTGTCCTAAAATAAAGGTCAAGTTCGTTGGTCAGCCATTTTGGATAAAAATTCAAAAAG
>UCOK01009429.1:0-37523 GCA_900474325.1 Synergus umbraculus | reverse complement strand
ATATATATATATTTATTTATATCTATAATATATATTAAATACATATTAATATTCTGCATCTGAAAAAGCATAAAATCAAAATTGTCGCATAAACTAAGAATCTTGCAAGAGATAGATCATGGTTCGAGATAACGAAGACTACCTGCAGAGTTTTCCGAAGTTTTTGGAGCAAAATCTCCACCCTCGATAATCTTCGAGTTTTCGAATTCAAAAGAATTGCGCGCGCATAGCAAGTCGGTCTCCTACTCTTAGTTGTGTGCGGTTGTCGGCGTTTCAAATATGCGATCACTGATCCTGAGACGGAATGGATTTTTGTAGTCAAATCTGACCTTTTATATGGTCAGTTTCGGCGAATCCCCTCTACCCCGTCAGGTGATATCTTTGCACACGGCACCACTCGAGTAGATTGGTGACGAGTGCACCGCGAGCGGGATACCTGAGGATTACCTACTCTTAAGCTTAGAGTGGGGGACGGTATACCCATACCGTTACAAATCTTTATATTGTTAATTTTCCCGGAAACATTTTTTCATTATTATGTTTAAAAATTACATTCCATGAAGGAAGCTAATCTATTTAAGATAATGCATATGCGAGTTCGTATCTGAGGATAGAAATCTTTCTCTAAACTCGATTTATAAAAGCACCTCTCGGAAGGTCTGCGACGCGATACGTGATTCGTTTTATTTTTTGTATCTGCACAGTTACGGATTTCCGGCGTCTGACTATAGACTGGGCCAATCTCCTCAGAAGAGTAGAAACTGCATGCGCGAGACGACGTCAATCCACAAAACAGTATCTGCCGTAGGCAGCACGACATTCGCCTTTCCTTCCACCTTCCACCTTCCACTTTTCCACCTTTTCCACCCCTTTTCAGTTGCCTCTCCCTTTCAATTCCTACTAGAGTGGTACGTTATCCACTACAAATACATACATGCGTAAAACCTGTCCTACACAAGACGCCTTTGTTCCCGCAAATAGGATTGTCTTTTGAGTCTTTATCGGATAAGGTCTTCATGCGATATGGCTGGCCAGATGTAAGAGCCAGCACTCAGAAAATGGAAGAAACTGAACTTTTAATTAAAGGCCATTCAATTAAACGAGCCGCTCTCTATCTGCCTGCTTGTCGGCCCAGAGAAACCATCGACCCTCGCAAAATGCTGTTGTCTCCGTTTGTTCTTCCTGTATCACGTTACCCTTCCCAACTATTGCCAACCTATTTCAATCCTCGGCGATTTAGTACTTCTCGTCCAGATTTTACGACTTCAACCCGTAAAGGAGGATGGATTGCTCTATTCAGTTTTACAGACACTGATTAGGTAAATAGCCCATGTCTGACCCGACATTCGTCACCGGCTTCATGAATCTTGCGTTAGGGCGCAACCCCAGCATTGTCGACCTAACGCATCCGTATGTGCTTTCGGATCCTTCAAGAAGTTCTTTAATGATGCTTTCAACTTCAGCAGAATCATCAAGCAAGCTTCATATCACGTTACACAAAGCTTCTACAGAAGAGAGAATCATTATTTACGTCATAGTCTGGGAGGTTTCTTTCTTGGATGACTGTTCAAGTTTTCATAAATAGTACAAAAAGATTTTTCAGCTAGAAAAAATTTTTCTGGGTGAAAAATCTTTTCTAGAAATTAAAAATCGGGTAAAAATAATGTCAAAAGCCCAGAAACGTTTAATTACATCTGAGGAGGAAAATGAAAGAAAATTGGATGTGGTGGAGCTCTTTATATTCCAGGTTTTCGGGTATTGATTTATTTTTAAAAAGCACCACATCCGTGAAACGTGAATCATTATTTTATTGAATTGAAAGCTGAAAATAAAAAGCATTGTACGACCTAGATTTGTTAAACAATCTGTATACAATTACATCTTTGTAGGGTGTATCGATCGAAGGATAGCGGATAGAGTGAAGTACCTGGGATATTATATTCGCCCGACCGCGATTAACGTTCAGTCCTGTCAGTATTATGTGCTTGGTGTTTCACGGTTATATCACGATTATCTCGCTCATCTACACTGCTAAACAATCGTTCGACAGAGAAAGGCACTGCAGGACGAGTTTCTATTGTTAGCATGAGCGTTGACAGCGCGGAGGTCTCTGTTGGGGAATCCCGAATAAATCCTGGTTTACGGGAGAACCTCTATAAGTGGAACGATCGAGGACGTATTTATCACACGGTTAACACGAATCCAATCAATTACGGACAGGCAAATCCTCTGCTTTCACCGATCGGAGCCTAAAAGTTTGAAAGGCTCAGGGACAAAATTTAAAGAGGATACCAATTTTTGTTTTGATGCCAGCCCAACCCTTTAAATTCGAGTGAATTATTTCAAAATAAAACCCCAATTTCACGTTGAATTCCCTGTGAATCTTGGCTTATGAAAGGTTCAATTTTCGTGGCTTAGAAGTAGAGAAAATTTTTTCTCGTATATTGCAAGGACACGAGGATAATAAATTAAATGTGATTTCATGACAGATGAGAGGGGAGGCAGATCCCAGTGGACATTTGGACAATGTCAATAATATTTGCTTCCTCATAGGGGAAGCTTTGTTTTCGATACATTTTCTAATGTTTTTAAAATCGTTTAATCAAACTTTCCTCACGTGATAAATGTCT
Organism: Synergus umbraculus; assembly: GCA_900474325.1. Lineage (NCBI taxonomy): Eukaryota > Metazoa > Arthropoda > Insecta > Hymenoptera > Cynipidae > Synergus > Synergus umbraculus. The sequence continues at coordinate 34,893 of UCOK01009429.1, read as the reverse complement.
AATATAACATTCTAATCAATTGTCCGGTTGTGTGTGTGTATGTGGATGTGACTTAAAATAATTTTAAAGGAGTATACGAATTATAAATATATATTATTTATAAACCAATCTATATATAAATAGATGTTTTCTAAATTTTATTGAAGTTCCTAGATTACTTTGAAAAGCTATAATAGTAAACCTTGAAATGTGTAGCCGAAATTCTAATACAGGGATGTCCAACGCGTGAGTAAATGAGTAGTCGCCTACCCCCTTTTCGGATGGAAGAAATTTTACTATCAATAAAATTTTCACATTTTAATTTTACAAGGATGTACGTATATTTTAAATTTTATTGTGCATCTTTTCCCTCCTAGAAAAAGAGTTGTAGCTTTTTTAGTTTTCAATTTAATTCAAAGAAAGTGAATTTTGATATGAACCTTTCTAAAAAAACTTGATTATAGTTTTCTTCGCATTTTTGTCGCGAGAAGTTTTTACTTGCTCAAAATTCTCTCAATAAACGAAACGCTCGAAGTTACAAAAGTCCGAATCACGCAGAGCATCAGAAAAAAATGAATAATAATTTTTTTTTTAATTAATTTGTACATTCCTATTATTCTATTATTCAAAGGACACCTGAAAGCAAATTCTTTGAAAATCTCATTTAAAAAATCTAGAAACTGACGAATTGAACACGAGTTGAAGTTAAAAACGGATTAAACTCGATTTTTTCAAAACAGTCAGTTTTTTGCATTTAGTTTGAAAACTAAAAAAGGTACAACTTTTTCTCTAGTAGAAAAAAGATGCACAATAATATTTCACATATAGACACATCCTTGAAAAATTAAAATTCGAACATTTTGTTGAAGGCTCGGTTTCGTCCGGCCGGCAGCCGTGAGGAAGCAGTCCATTAAAGGTGGAAAGCAAGGGGGTAGGCGACTACTCGTTTACCCTTTCACTATACATAAGTTCCCAAAAATCAAGCAAAGTTTCCAGGTAGCGAGAAGATTGGCTTGCTCAAAATTCCCTCGATAAACGAAACGCTTAAAGTTACAAAAGTCAGATTCACGCCGATCATTAGAAACAAATTAATAACAATTTTAAAATAATAAATTTTTGAATTCGTATTGTTTTATCAATGAAAGGATAGTAAAAAGTATATTCTCTGAAAATTTTATTTTCAAAATTTAAAACTGACGAACTGAGCACGAGCTGAAGTGAAAACGGATTAAAATCGATTTTTTCAAAACAGTCAGTTTTTTTTGCTTCCTCATAGAGGAAGCTTTATAGTGGTGACAAAATCCAGTTTCCTAAAAAAGGTTTTTTTTGAAAATATTTCATGGGCAATATATCTTATATGTTGTGTGCGAATGTGTCACGATCCAGCAATTTCTTGAAAACGCGTAGAGATAAATTGATGAAATTTTGCATAGTTATTCCACTATATACTTAGTTGAATTTCTTATAAGGGTTTAGCAAAATATTTAATTAAAAAAGTTTTATGTACTTTTATAATTTTCGTAAAATTCATTTTTCCACTATGACTTCTCAAATATTGAAAATTTAAAGCTGATGTAAGGAAAATTAAGATTCCTTTCATCGAAATGAATCGATTGACCTATATGATTAATGCATTTCATTAAAAAATAAGGGTGTTATGGTTAATTGTATTTTTTTAAATTAATTTTTCGAATATAACTTCTCAAATATTTAGTTTTGCTTCCCCTTTCCTGTTAGATGCTCGAAGAGAACTTCGTTAATATTATTCAGTCACTGCTGATGACGTTCAAAACGTTACTCCACTCTAATTTTTCATCAGAGTGAGTCTTTCATAAAAAGTCGTTAAAAGTAACTCAGGAACAAACAGGTTTTAGCTAAGACCGCGAGTTTAGAAGAACCAAACTCTAACGCGTCTTGCATTCCTACCCTTAGGAATAAATTGTACTTGAACTCATTAAAACAGTAATTAGCGAGGGCCCTAGGATCAAACGAGTCTCGCCTCAAGGTCAACGCACTCCGCTAAAAGGGTTCGCGCATAAAATAGATTTATGTTATGGGACCTGTCAACCCTTCGCGTGCACCTTCAATACACCTGCATTTCGTTTCCCCGAAATCCTCGGATGATGCAACTCAAGTTCCTTTGCTCTGACCCAGAAAGGAAGCCACAAAATTCTGGAAAATCTTGGAGAGTTCTAGAAGCCTCTAGAACGTCATCATACGCTAACTCTTCCTGGGTGAAAAGACAATGGGGTGGGCGAAGAACACTCTAATAAGGACACTTAATTTCTGCGAAGGGGGGTAGTAAGGCAGTCGTGAAAAGTGTAGTCGGTGGTGGGGGAAAATTTCATGTCTCGTAGTTCGCTGCGCAGTGTGGACTGCGCAGCGAACCCCCTCCACCGACTACGTTTTCTGTCTCTCCCGCTCCAGCGGAATTGAGTGTCCTTATTAAAGTGTTCTTGGGGTGGGCCCTCAACTATAATTATAAAAATAGAAGAAATGGTCCCAAAGAGTCAGTCTGCGGGTTGGAAAGTGTCTCTTTTTTATAACCACCGGATCTCCAAGTGTCATCGATACTAACTTCAGATGGTTACATATCAGATTAAACTGCGAATCTTCTACAGTACACATAAATAATACTTTTCAATCAAAGGCTGAGGTTTTCTTTCACATTTTAACCAAGATCCTTAATTGTTCTTTTAAGTAATAAATTATCATCTTGTACTATCAAATCTTTATATATTTTTATTTAACAATCTGGCTGAATATCCTCATCCCTGTGAGTAGGCAATCCTCTCCCAATCTTACAATCAGGAGCCTCTCTAGTTCTTCAAATTAAAAGTATGGTATATCTTCCGAGACGTAACAATTCGAAAGAGTGATTAATAAAGAGGCTGTCCATTCATCTATCATTTTATTTAAAAATTAAATCTGAGGGTGCATGCAGGTTTTCTTGAATGGGAGAAAACTACTGATTTAGACTCTACCAATTGCGGCGATATCGATTTTGAATTTATAATTAATTTTGTCTCAGAAACGAGGAACAATTAAACCCAGCTATACTAGAATTGATTGAAGGTTGAAATCCAGCATTGACCTGACTGCCCCGGCATGTTTTAAAAATTTATTGTTTCCAAAATACAAAAACTGTTCTATCAGAAAGCATTAGGTTTAATAATAATAAATTAGAAAAGGGAATGATATCTTTTCCAAGCCCATAAATATTTAACTGAAACCCGCGTAACTTTATTTTCATTCTTTTCGTTCGCCGTACCATGTTTGTTTAGACAGACGCTTTCTCCACAAACTCACACACAAATCCTTTTTTTATCTTAATATTCTACTTCTGTGAACATTAGTAGGGCATCTGAATACATAATAGAAATCTAAATCTCGAAATGTCAAAGACACTTGAATCAATACATTTTCCCTGGTAACTCGTACGTGTATGGAGTGAAAACTATTGCGATTTACACAAGGTTGCGTCGGTAGCATAGACGGCATGGCAGTCTGGATAACGGAGAGCAGCGTGTTACGAGTCCGGGCCAAAGTTTCGCGGCTGCAAGGAAGAGACCGGTATAAGGGAAGGATAGGTTGCTGGGGCGCGCGAGTGAGAAGCCCCGTGGCGCACATGCGCTTCACATGGGTGTATCTGCTGCTTCCCCTTTTGCGTTCACCCCACTCTGCGTTTTGTTATCCCACCCCTGCGTACTTCACACCCCTCGTCCAAAAACCGACTCAGTCACCGGGCCGATCCGCAGGCAGCGGGTCTCAATGCCTGTTTCCTCGCGATTTTTTCCTCGAAAAAGGCGTGATTCCTCCCGAGTTTTCCATCTTCGAAAATCTGAAACCGATTAATCTAAAGTGTGAAAATTGTTTCTCGTATTGTGCTGACAGCCACGGATGTCGGTTTGCCATGGAAAGGGTTGGCCTAGTTTCAAGGCAAGTGCGATCACATGTGTTCCCTTCCAGCTTCTGTTGTCTCGAAGCTGGCGGGTAATCCAAGAGTGTTTACGGTGATCACTTTCATGACCAATGTAGCTCACCATCGAGACTCATTTCCCGATTGCTTTCCTGCGATCCGTGAAATTAACTGTGAAAAGTGTCAGGTACAATAAACAAGAATTGGTTCATCTTTATGGAGGTTCATCTTTAAGATTGATGACATTTAGACAGCTTGTTTTAGGTTTAGAAGACCAAGATCAAGGAGCACAATCACCAAAATACATATCCTACTGATTTATGAAAAGCTTATTTGGGTGCAAAAGACCCTCTCGTAATATCCAACGTTGGAAAATCCTCGAGATTTAAGCACAAGTGCTGATTCAGAAGTGAGGGAATTTTTACTAATTTCCGAGCAAGTGAATTCTCAGTCAGCGAGATCTGGAGAATTATGAAAGGGAATCGAGGCGAAATTTGCAGGAGCGCAGGATCGATGGTTTTGATGAAAAATTCCCGCGACTCTTAACATTAATACGAGCAGTTAGAGATTAAATTCAATTTTAATTGAGCTATTGAGAGAGCAGTTGTGAAACGTTTCATAAGATCGCTCCAACTTGTTGGGATAAAGTCTTCGGGATTAGTGAGTTGTCTCGAGTTTAGAGAGAAGAGCTTTTATGACCGGTTATCACGACGTTACTCGAAATAGCGGCGGATAAAGTGAATAGTGTCTAAAGTGAATGGAGAAGTGGGATCGATGAACCCGAATTTGATTCGACCTCATATCAAGGAAGTGAAATCAAACAGTGCCCTCGTGTTTGCATCGTGGTATTGCCATCACTTCCCTTAATCATCATAGCCTATCGACTAAACGTCTTGCCTTGATTGGGTTACATAATGAATTAATTGCATCTACGTCGATATAGCTTGCATAAATCAACCAAGAGAGGTGACAGAGGGAGCTATTCGATACTGTCGATACGACCTTCATTATCAATTCACTTTCAAGGTGAGTTCCATTTACCTTCCAGCTTCAATTTTGATCAGGTTGATGCTCTTGTTGCAATTTAGCCACGTGACTGATTTCAGTTTACCCAGATATCTAGAAACAACTATGTATGTCATCTTAAGAAATGATTAAATACCAGAAATGATTAAATACAAGAAACGTCAACATAAACTGGAATTTATCTTTGTAAAGCTCAAGAGGATATTTTTGTGGAAGTAAATACCATCCACACATTTTTTGTCTTCACGCCCTGGGAAGCAAACGCGAGACAATATACTATCCAAATGAAAATGTATGAGTTGAATTAGTCCACATGGTGTGGGGCAGACTGACATTATATCTCTCTAACTGAAAATGCGATAATGTTTTCCCCTTCGTTCTTTTCACACTCTGGGATTAGCTGTAAAAATAAAACTCAGTATAATTTTACGAGCTGAATAGTTAGGTACTAACGTGGACGTTTTGTTCGCTTATCTCATTTTGACCCCTCGTTCTAGCGATCACGTGTGAAGATAACAATGGTCTTTTGTGGATCCACTATGCATTCCTAGAATCGCTTCTCTCTTTTTGCCTGATAGCCAACATCTCGGATTACAAATGTGAAATCGATTACTGATTCGGGAATTACTGAGGCAAAACCGAATCGATTCGCTGCAGATATAGGTTTCGGTGAACCATGGAACGAGCTATCATTGTCGCAAGCCAGAAGAACCGAAGGCTTGTTAAGTAGTCACGCTGGTGCTGGTAATAGAGGGTTCGACATTGATTTCCATTCCAACTGCTACTCCATTCTATCGTCTTTATGTTACAAGCAAATTAGAATAGGTATCTAAAAAAGTTTTTATTTAAAAAGTTATGTTTGATGTTTTAAAAAGGAATGATGAAAGTGGACTTAACAATTTGAGGTAGAAAAGTGATTTGCTGATGAGGAAGGAGGACAAGTAAACTCAAAACAAAGGGGCATAAGTAATGGCCCGAAGTAGGTAAAGTTAGAGGAAATATGATAGGTTTTATGTTACTATTATTTTGTTTTGTGGAACACAATACCTTCAATGTGTCCAATTTCGGAAGGGAAAATCGAGCTTTGTTGATTGGGCATACGACTCTAATCAATAATCAAATTTCCGGGTAGATAAACATGATATAAATAGTGAGAGAGTTGAAAAAGGTCCATTGTGCCGGAATAATCATGATTTGAAAGATAGAATGGGGGTAGGGAGTAGTTTTCAAAATCCTTAGGCCTAGTTACCATCTCGTTAAAGAAAGGCTTCTTGTCAAAGGGACGAAAACGACCTCGTCACCTCGTGAGAGAAAAGAAGGTCAAGCAGTCAAATTCACTCTGGAAAAATGTCTTGAGTTAGCTCGCTTGAGTAACCAAAGTACGTATAGTAGTAACTCATATTACGTGTATGTAGAAGGTACCTGGACCACGAAAGCACGTTCCGTTTTGAGGATCCTTCTCGAGGGATGAAAGGCACAGGCAAGAGGTCGTTTGCAAAACTGAGACCTCGAGACGTGGTTTCTCAGACTCCATCTCGCCTTTCCAGGGTTTAATCGACCCGTTCTCCCCCCTCTCTTTCTTCTTGTTAGCAGTTCTCTTGTTTTTACTAGACTCGTCGAATCTTAATTTCTCTCCTTCTATTTATATAAGGTTCTTTCGCACTTTACCTTTTCCTTAATCTCCAATCGGAAGCGATTTCTCATAATAGTGTACGAGAGGCTCTTTAACCCGCTTCCTGAAGAACAATCTCTATGTTTCTCTATGTAATATGCAAATCTCTAAAAGGTAAAAGTAAAAGGTAAATGTATGAGTATTGACATTGTCATGTTGTCTTTTTTAGGTCCTAATGTTTATAAAGGGGTAACCAGCGCTTCCATTTGCTCTGGACTCAGGGGACCTAATCAAATTGCTTTGTCTAACTCTCTCTATTTCCCACTGTTGCATTCTGGCTTTCGTTCCTCTCGACAAAGCGAGGCGATTTCAGTGTGGTCAAACTACCAGTTTATAAGCACACTCTCCTAGCCATTTGAGATAATGACAATCAGGAAACCGGAAAGCCCTGCTACTCGAACCACGCAATCTCTTCTAAATGCAGTTTGAGGGTGTTTTGATTCGAAACAACGAATACGACCCTCGCCAGGAGGTTGTTTAAACAGTTGAACTTCAAAGTGCGTTCCCTCCAAACCAAACGTTTATCTAAGAGAATCGAGATGATCAGATTTACACCTCCATGTCCCTCTAATCTCTGCAGAAACGTCCAGGTGAGAAACACAGCTGCTACGGTCCGTTTAAGGAAACACAGTTCATCTCGTCGAATTAAGGACGCCATAATATTTAGAGGAGCTGTGCTCCAGAGTTCCTTTGTGATGATGAAGTACCTACTTTGCTGGAATAAATCTGCGTGGAGATTATGTTCCTCGGCTTATAAAGCCTTTACCTCAAAAACTCCTCCTTGTCTCCTTGAATTAAATTAGCCACTAGGATTCCCGATATCTCGAAATTAGTTGACATCTGACTTTCATCAATTTGTTCTCTTTTTTCAATTTGATTCTCTCTTTTTTTCAATTTGATTGACGCTTAATTTCAGGTTATCTATAACGGGGAATTCGACTAAATTGAAATCGTACGAATTCTCGAAAAACTGGGTACAAAGACATGAAAGTGACTCTCCCATTCCAAGATCATTGCGTAAAATCTGCGGCTCTTCTGGAGTAGCTGAAGCGTGAATGCATTGAAAAATAATGAAGAGGTTCCCCCGTGTCTGACAATTTATTCCCTTCTACACCTTTCTCGTGGTCTGTCGATGACAACTAGGTAATTACTTTTCAAGTAGCAGACCTGCAAATGAACGACGGTCGCTCAATTCGTAGATAATATTCCGTATTTTTCTCCTTTGTTTTTTTCCCTCCCAGTGATCGAGCTTCTGCGGTTTTCATTGATTCTCTTCCTCCGGATACTTATCACTGAACTATTTGCATATTTTGTCATTTCTCTCTTTGCATCTTATGCCTCGACAAATTTGCCGTTATTTTGCTTTTGAATTCACCGGCGGACTCATTTCAACATTCTAGTATCAATCAATTTACATAAAAAGCAGTCTTGAAAAAATGAATACTCAATTCCAACTAAAAACAACTTTAGACATTATCAACCTTAGTTCAAACAAAAAGTGAAACAAGACATAACTTCACGTGTCTCATCCCATAATCGTTCGAATGTTACTTTTTATACAATGAGATGAATGGCAGAGGCAAAAAAGCGTGTTGATGTCTCAATCGGGACAAATAGGGCGACGATTGTTATAGTAAGAAAAAGCAAGTGCACGAGATAACGTAACGTGTCTGCCGATAAATCAAAAGTTATTGAACGTGCAGCTCAGTATGACGGGGGCGGTGGAGGTCTTGCTGTGATACGTCATAAGTCACAGCTGGTAACACGTTGCGACGACATCATCCCCTCGTGGCTGGGCTGCGACTCCAGCCTAGACGTAATAGTGCCATTAACCGGTTCTGTATCTTAGCAATCCAGCCCATGGCAACCGTTTATTGCAAGATATGATTGATATTGTTTAATATGACGTTGAGCCACAGCTCTGCATACTCATCCATTCCAAGTTTAACCTGCTTTTTCTCACATTACAGTGACTAATGGATTGACCCCTTACAAATACGATACGTACGCCTCACACATATTCACATCATCTAGTGCAACAGGGGAAAAAATTTCTTTTACCCATGTGCGAATTTCCCATTGGGCCATAGTCGGGCCAACTTTCTCGGAGTTGGCCCATCTTTGTCAAGCAGAGGTTGGCCAACGTACCTAAATGTTAAATATGACCCAACTATTTTTGACGACTATTGGCTACCATAGTTGGCCCAACTATGATTATTTGGAATTGGCCCAACGCGGAAATTGTAACTTTGGCCCTACTGTGGCTATTAAAAGTTGGCCCCGAGTTGGACCGTTGCTATAGTCGGCGTTACTTATTTAAAAAAGACTTTTGACAGTTTACTTGACGGTCGGGACATTTTTGGGCCAAAGTTGGGCCAATAGTCGGTTCCACGTAGGCTGCCAATGCTGGATCTCTAGATTGGGCCAACATGTCATACATTCTTCACTTTGAAATTTCTTATTCCTTCGAACTTTTTCTCTATTAATAATTATTTCATAAAAATAAATCTTATTATTTAATTATATTATGTAACAGCGTTAATTTTTTATCCAAAGGAAAAAGATCTAGTTGGCCGGAAGAGATCCGATGATTTCTTAAAAAAAAAACATCCCCAGAGGGTTGAAAAGATCTCTGATTAAAATAGCCATTAAACACTTTTCATTACCATTCCGTTGCTCATTTACTAAACTAAAACAAATTTAAATTCAATTAAAGCCATTTAATAGAATTTATTGTGGAAGAGTTTAAAGATTCAATGAGGTACTTTCATTTAAAAAACATTTTTCTGCTTTTTGTTTGAAAAATTGTTTCTGGAATTGAATACTCTTTGATAAACGTTTCCCAATAGAATAGTAAAAATTGATCCTGTATTTTTTCTTTTGAATTCTATGTCTCCATTTCGCTGAAGGCATTAAATTTAGCTAGAAATACTGGTTTTTCATTTATCAGGTTTCCTATCTCCTGTAATAAGCGGAATCCCAATGCTGAATGTGATATGTATCTACACTATACAGTCAATAGTCCACATTCAGGTACCTTTCCAATAACTTCATACAACAAAATAATCTGTTGTTTGAATTAAAAGCTTATCAGAGTGAAGCCTCTATTAATGAGTGCATAAGCCCTTATCTTCAGCTGTCAAATTTCAAAATTTTAGTATTTGAATTATTATTAGCTAATTATAATAATCCAAAGGATATTTATAGAATTCCCTAGTGGAATACAAAGTATCGATCTTCACATACGAACAATTTTGTATTTTATCTACATAGTACTAAAAGTATATAATTTCTCGTTTTTAGGGGTGAGACCGAGAATTCTCATCCCCTCTATTATTTTGGCGATTATTACAGAAAATCTACCACGATTCAAAATCCCACGTATTTTATTGGATTTTTGATTTTAAGTCTCTTTTGTCATTTTTTAGTGGGATTTTCATTGTGGGTTGTTTTTAGGGATGAGACCGAGAGTTCTCACCTCCTCTATTATTTTGGGGATTATTAATGAGAATTTTCCACGTCTCGAAATCCGATGTTTTGGGTTTTAAGTTACTTTTGTGATTTTTCTAGTGTGATTTCCATTGAGGGTGGTTTTGAGTGGTGAGACCGAGAGTTCTCACCCCCTCTATTATTTTAGGGATTATTAAAGAGAATTTTCCACGTTTCTAAATCCGAAGTATTTTATTGGGTTTTTACTTTTGTGATTTTTTTAGTGTGATTTCCATTGAGGGTGGTTTTTAGGGGTGAGACCGAGAGTTCTCACCCCTCTATTATTTTGGGGATTATTAAAGAAAATTTTCCACGTTTCGAAATCCAATGTATTTTATTGGGTTTTTTGATTTTAAGTCTCTTTTGTTATTTTTTAGTGGGATTTTCATTGTGGATTGTTTTTAGGGATGAGACCGAGAGTTCTCACCCCCTCTATTATTTTGGGGATTATTAATGAGAATTTTCGATGTCTCGAAATCCGATGTATTTTATTGGATTTTTGGGTTTTAAGTTACTTTTGTGATTTTTCTAGTGTGATTTCCATTGAGGGTGGTTTTGAGTGGTGAGACCGAGAGTTCTCATCCCCTCTATTATTTTAGGGATTATTAAAGAGAATTTTCCACGTTTCTAAATCCGACGTATTTTATTGGGTTTTTACTTTTGTGATTTTTTTAGTGTGATTTCCATTGAGAGTGGTTTTTAGGGGTGAGACCGAGAGTTATCACCCCCTCTATTATTTTGGGGATTATTAAAGAGAATTTTTCACGTTTCAAAATCCCATGTATTTTATTCGATTTTTGGGTTTTAAATCGATTTAGTGATGTTCGAAAAGTCTGTTATCACTAGGAGTAGTTTTCCACCCCCTTAATTAAAAGGTTTGTGAGTTTTTTCGTAGAAAATCCGTTTTTCGGTCACCACAAACTATTCTCACTGGAAGAAAGGAAAAACAAATTTTTTCATCGTTCATTTGAACGATCAGAACTATTCAGTCATTTTATGATTTATTATAAATTTTTCTACTGCATAAATAATTTTGGATCAATCCCAGATTACTAAATTCATTTTCAAATTCGATGTTAATCCAGTTCTAAATTTTTTTGTTTGCAAGATTCGAAAAGTTGTTTGAAAAAGGTACCAGGTCAAGAAATTTGGAAAAGAGGGTTGAATAAGTGGAAGTTTAGGAATGAGAGAAGGTTGAAAGGTTCGAAAAGAGATTTACGAAAGAGGTTTAGAAAAGAGGGTTGTACAAGTTATTTCTAAAAGCCAATATATATCAAGTATCGATCTTCACATACAAACAATTTTGTATTTTATCTACATAGTACTAAAAGTATATTTTACCTCGTTTTAGGAGTGAGACCGAGAATTCTCACCCCCTCTATTATTTTGGCGATTATTACAGAAAATCTACCACGATTCAAAATCCCACGTATTTTATTGGATTTTTGGGTTTTAAGTCGATTTAGTGTCGTAGAGTCTGTTATCACTAGGGGTGGTTTTCCACCCTCTAAATTAAAAAGTTTGTGATTTTTTTTGTATAGAATTTGTTTTGATGTCACCAAAAACTATTCTCACTAGAATAAAGGGAAAAAAAAATAATTCTCAATAATAATTTTCGGACCACCATTTTCGTTGTAATTTCTCCTAGAGGAGGAAAAATTCGTGGGTCACGTCGTCTGCCTAGCTGGTCTTATAGCAAGCTCACACTTTGGACATTTTAGGAAGGGTTAGAGCAAGGTAAAGTTCGGGGAACGGGGAGAATCCATAAGTTTGTTCCAACCCTCTCCCTCTCTTCCACTCTTCCTCTCTTTTTCCACCCTTGCCTCAGACAGTTAGAGTCCTTCGGGAAGACTCGGTTCAATCCTAACCAACGGTATTCTTATACACTTTGAAGGCTACTCGTATATGTACTGACAACTTCTAAGGGTTCAACCTTGAATCTTATATCTATCTTTTATCTCTGACGGTAATACGCCTCCAGATACACATTGAGTCTAGTTGCTCGTCCTCTTTCATCTTTAGAAATTTAATTATCGACCTTCTCTGCTCGTACCTTTTCAAAACGATATTGCATCCAGAGAAACAGAAAACATATAGCGACAGTTGATCACTTTATCATTTAATGTTGTTGCCTCGATTTATTTCAAGGAGTCGTTCTTTCTCTCCAAATAGGAGTCGTATTTTATCGAGATTCAAAGGTGGCTTCTTTCATTTTATTGATCTTTTTATCTTAGATTTTTTCCCACATGGCAACATGCTTTTAAAATTATTATGTTCTCATTTTTAAATTGAAGACTAGCAGATTAAATAAAATGGTTCAGATATATTGATAAAATGTTCAGATATATTTATTTTTATTATTTATTATTTTCAAGTGTTTCTAGTGGTTGTTATTGATGAATAGTGTTCTTTTTATAATTTGCTAAGAGTTGTTATTGCCTCTTGCTAAAAATACCCGCAAAATTCGTCCATTTCGAATCTAAATTCTAAATACGAAAGTATCTTTTCATCTTTTAATTAAGATCTACATAGTTGGAAAATTAAAAAAAAAACTTAAATGAAACGATTCGTTTCTCTTGAAAGTGTATAATTGCCTCTCTTATCAGAGAAGAACTCGAGGAGTTGATAAAGACGGCACTAAATTAAAAAGGTGGAGTATTAGGACGTTGGTGGTAGTTACGATAAAAAGAACGTCCATGTGCCATTGGAGACGTGTTAAAGAGCTGGATTTGTAGAAAAGGGAAATTCGTTTCACTTGGCGATTATAAGAATTAGAGAGAGCCCCTCTCTAGTGTAAAAAAGAACGTTCTAGGTAACCTATTTACACATCATGCGTCGCTCCAGCAACTTCTGCTCTCGCCACTGTTAGTGATTTTTTTTTCATACTAATCCGATTATCTTTTACGTACGCTCAGCGACCGATTCTCTCTAACTGAACTTAATGCGGTTCATGAATTTATGATGCTCGCTAAAAGCACTCTGCCATTGGTGAGTTTGTTAATGGGACTCAGATTTTCATATATGGGGTGTTTCAACTGTAGAATTTTCTGTTCAAATTTTCATTTGCCAGATTTTAAATACGCTTATCATATATTTAGGGGTCGTTTTATTCTTCTTCGAATCTTCTTCAACTTCTAAAATTTAAAACCTGTTTTTTGATGATTTCAAGTTTTAAATTGCAGTTGAGATTTCTTATTTTTTTTTAATACTAGAGGAGTGAAAACTGGGGAGCAACTATTGTATAACTTTTCACTTCCACTTCCACATTCACTTTCACTTTTACTTTTACTTTTTCGTTTCCCACTTTTTGATTTTGACTTTTTGAAAATACACGTGATGTTAATTGCGACGTCTTTAACGTCATCGACGAAATTGGGTCGAAGTTGCAGACTTCTAGTCTGAGGAACATTTTTTATTTATAGATTTTTTTTACATTTATTCTATTAAGAACATGAAAGAAAGTTTCCAAAAGAAAAAACCAGAAGTTTCCTGTGTTTTTAAGGGATTTCAAGTCACTTTAATGAATTTCAAGGGATTTCACTCAGGGGCGGATCCAGGGGGGGTTAGAGGGTTCAAACCTCCCTCCCGAAACTTTTGACACTGTATATCCGACATAATAATAATAATAATAATAATAATAATAATAAACATAAAAAAAGTTGATGTATTGTCCATGGATATTTTAAACCCCCCCCCCCAAAAAAAAAAATATTTATTTGGATCCGTCCTTGATTTCGCTAAGTGATTTTATAAAATTTAAAGACATTTTAAGGAATTTTATTTGATTATAAAGAACTTCAAAGCATTTTTAAACGAGTTCAAAAAAGTTTAATGATTTTCAAGAGTTTTCAGAAGATTTCAAGACATGTTAAAGGATTTCGTCAGATATTTTAAATAACTTTAAGAAAATGCAAGGAATTTTAAAAGATTTCAACTGATTTCAAGTGATTTTAAAATATTTCGAGGAATTGATTCTAATTTTGAGGAAATCAAATAAATAAATTTAAATAAGATTAGAAAAATAATTTTACACCCTTAAAATTCCTTAAAATTACTTGAAATTCCTAAAGAACTTTTTAAATGTCTTAAAATAATTAAAAATATATCAAAATCCTTTATAATTCATTTAAATCGCTTGAAGTATCTTGAAATTTCTTAAAACTCCTTCAAATTCGTTAAAATCAGTTAAAATGTCTTGAAATTTTATGCTATGACATTTCTGAAAATTTCGGATAACATCTGATAAATTTCTCCTAATAAAGAAATAAAAATATGGGGTTTTCAGAATTTCGGAAACATTTTTTGATATTTTTATTCCAATAAATGTAAAAAAAGGCTGTAGACGTCAGAAACTTCAACCCAATCCCGATTAATTGTAAACTGTTCACTTTAAAAACTTGACAACTGGGAATCTTGAAAACGAAAAATGAGAAATAAATAGGCGAATCGCTTATAAAATTCGTCAGTGACGTTTAAAACGTTAAAAATGACATTCAAGTTTTGAAAAAAGTGAAAATAAAAAAGTAGAAAACCCAAAAATTAAAGTCAAAGTCGAAGTCAAAGTCAAAGTTAAAATCAAAGTGGAAGTGAAAAATTACGTATTCTCGTATTTGAATTCATTTAAAAATATATATTTTTAGTATGAAAATAAATATTTTATTCATTGAAAATCACTGTACAATTTTCCCCTACGTTTTTAATAATACCTTTTTAGCTTTGATTATCCATGTCCATTAATAAAAGCAGACAAATAACTCAGATTATGGAAGGATTTTGGTGTATTTGAAAGAATAATTAATTTCGGATTGGTGCCGCTTGAAAGCATTGCTACTATAAATGTTGATTATGAATTTATAAAATGGGCTTTGCTTTCTCGTTTAAACACTCTGGTTTATCTCTCATGATTATCGATTTTTGAGTGGATTAAATTGCTTCCTCGATATTACTAACTAATATCAGAGAAAATATTAATCATATTTCAGTATAAAAGACAAATACTTAGTCTCAGCATCGAGACTTTGAATCAAACTTGTTTTGGTTGGTTTGTTTCAAGCTCAATTTATCATAGTTTGTAAAAATTAATTTTTGACGGTTAAAGCGGGAAAGCATTAGGCAAGACAAACTTTGGCTCTTAGCAACGTTCAAGATCCCAAAGCGAAGGTAAGAAGCTCTCCTAACGATTTAAGACGTGGCACGAACCTGGAAACTTAGTTATTTACTCGTAACTACGGGAGCTTGTTTGACTACGTAAAGGTATTTTCCTTAGCTACTTGATTATCCACTTAATGTTTGCGAAACAGTTAAACAGTGTCGTTTGACATTCGAATTTGCCTTACTTATATATCTCGAGACTTGAGAGCGATGCCTTTAGACTTACTCGGAATAAAATTAAGTCTAATCAATCTAATCTACTTTACCACGAAAAATGGTAATCTATGTATTATTCTGTTCTGTTTTTATTTAATAGTGGCTTCCATTTTATTTAAGTTTTAACATTAGTTTAAATATACCTTAACTATAATTTAACATTACTTTGATGTTAACTTAACTTTAATTGTTTAAACTTAATTGTTTAAAATTGGTGAAAATATCTAAAAATTCTGAGAAATCTTCAAAAAATTCCACGAAGTCCTTAAAAATTCTACAAAATTTTTTAAATATCAGAAAAATATCTTGAAATTCCTTAAAATTAGTAGCAATCTCAGAAAATACCACGAAAACCTTTAAACTTTCACAAATTTTTAATAAAACTCATCAAAAACTCTTAAATTCTTTTAAAATGCCTTAAAATCCCTGAGGATTTCATAAAATCCTTAAACATCCACAAAATCTTTTACAAATCACAAAAACCTCTGGAAACCCCTAAAAATTTTTACGAAATATTTTGAGTCATAAAAATCGTTTGAAATCCCTCCATAAAATTCCTGAAAAATTTGTAAATCCTGCAAAATTCATGCAGTATTTTAAAAGTTAAAAACATCTCCTGAAATTCGTTAAAATTCGTAGAAATTTTTGGAAATTTCTAAAATTCCATGATAATATTCCATTTATATCCTTTATAGATCATTTAAAATATATTGTAATTATTGAAAATCTCATAAAATTCCATGCAATCCTTTAATATTTCACAAAATCTTTTATAAATCATAAAAATCCCTTAATTTCTCTTAGAATTATTTCAAAATCCTCAAAATTCCATTAAATACGTTAAAATCTCTGGAAATTCCACGAAAAATTTGTAAACTCCTTAAAATCCTAGAAACTGTTTGAAATCTCTTAAAATTTTATACAAAACCTTCCTAAACCCTTAAAATTCGTTAAAATATTTTAAAATTCCTTCAAATTTTAGAACATTCAAAATCCATTAAACTTCTTCAAAATTCTACTAAATATTCTAAAATCCCTTAAAATTCTACAAACTAGCTGTGAAGTTGTATCAACTTTTGTGCTCATTCAATGAGCACTATGCTTCCTGTAAGCAAATATGATTTGCTTCCTCATAGAGAAAGCATTAAGCTTCGATATTACTTGTTTCCATTTATATTTCCAGTTATATTTGAAAAATTCATTTTTCAAAAATTAATGAAGCATAACTTTTTTATTTTTTAATGAAATACATTAATCATATAGGTCAATCGATTCGTCTCGACATAAGGAATCTTCATTTTCCTTACGTCAACTCAAGATTTTGATTATTTGAAAACATAGAGCGAAAAATTAACTTTCAAAATTATAAATAAACATAACTTCCTTATTTTTTAATGAAATGCATTAATCATATAGGTCAATCGATTTGTCTCGATGAAAGGAATCTTCATTTCCTTACGTCAACTCAAGATTTTGATTATTTGAAAACATAGAGCGAAAAATTAACTTTCAAAATTATAAATAAACATAACTTCCTTATTTTTTAATGAAATGCATTAATCATATAGGTCAATCGATTTGTCTCGATGAAAGGAATATTCATTTCCCTTACACCAGCTTTAAATTTTCAATATTTCAGAAGTTATAGTGGAAAAAATGAATTTTACGAAAATTATAAAAGTACATATAACTTTTAAAATTAAATATTTTGTGAAACCCTTAAATGAAATTCAACTAGGTATATAGTTGAATAACAATGCAAAATTTCATCAATTTATCTTTACGCGTTTTCAAGATATTGCAGGATCGTGACATACATACATACATACATACATACATATACATACATACATACACACATACATCCGGACAATTTTTCAGGACATCATACTAGATATATTGCCCTTGAAATATGTTCAAAAAAACCTTTTTTTAGAAAACTGGATTTTGTCACCACTACAAAGCTTCCTCTATGAGGAAGCAAAATGATTCAGAAATTCTAAAATTCTTTTGAATTCAGTGAAAATTACTGGAAAATCGTCAAAATCCCTTAAAATTCATGAAAATCTCTAAAGATTCCTAGAAACGTCTTGAAATTCTTTAACATTTAAAATCTCCGTAAATTATTAGAAATCTCGCAAAATTCCATGAAATCCTTAACAATTCTCATAAAAATCCATCAAACCATAAAAATTCCGCAATATTTTTTAAAAATCGACTAATTGCTTGAAAGACCTTAAAAAATGTACAGCCTTTGAAATCGTTTTAGATTATAGTAAATGTTTGAAAAATCGTACAGATCTCTTGAAATCTCTGCATAATATTCCCTGTCAAACTTTAAAAATTTCTTGAAATTTGACGGTATACATTTAAAATCCTTTTATATTTTTAAAATTCGTTAAAACTATCTGATCAAATTTCATGAAACCCTTCAAAATTCTCATAAAATCTTTTAAATATCAGAAAAATCTTTTGAAATCACTTAAAATTATTAGAAATCTCATCAAATTCCATAAAATCCCTCGCAATTCTTATAAATCTTTTAAAATATCTTAAAATTCCTTGGAATTCCAGAATAACATTTAAAATTCCTTAAAACCTCATGAAACTCTTACAAACCTTTTGAAAATCCTTAAAATTTCACGAGAACCTTAAAAATCGATGAAATTCTTAGAAATCTTTTTAAATTCTTAGAAACATCTTAAAATTCCTCCAAATTTCAAAAAATGTAAAATCCCTTTTAAAATTGCTAAGAATTCTTAAAAGTCTCTTAAAATTGCATAAATTCCTTTAAAATTTCACGAAAAATCCTAAAATCCCTTAAAATTCCACGAAATCTTTTGAAACTCCTAAAATTCTTTTGAATTTCGTCAGGACCACTCAAAAATTGTAGAATTCCCTTAAAATTTCTAGAAACTTCTTGAAATTCCTTTTTAAAAAAGTGGTTTCTCTCTAAAAATTTCTCAAAAATATAGCATATGTTAGTTCTAAATCTGATTGAGTCTTGAAGTTGTCTTGAAGAGTCTTGAGACTGGAAGTTGTAAGAAGGAATACAAAATAAACGCGCGTGTTTGGTTTACTAGTAAAACTAAAATAAGATGGAAGGCAGTATAAAATAAAAAAAAACGATACTTCAAATCATTCTCATTTTATTTTATAATTTTATTTTATAATTTTATTTTATAATTTTAAACTACAAACAGTTTTAAAACATTGATTCATTTGCATTAACATTTATTTTGTATGGAAGAATATGGAAGACATTTATAATATCTATGGTTATTTCTACTTAAAAAATATAATGTTTAATTTATAATAATATTGAAAAAATATTTCCTTCATTCGAACGTTCAAAACTTTCGGTACATTACTCTGAAGGTACTCGTCAAATTCATCAAAGAGTTAAGCTTCCAAGAGAAGCTTAAATTCACTGATAATACGCGTAGTCTTATTGCGTGCCTAGATGCCAATAGACGGTTATGCTCGGATTGTACTTCAAAGTTTCTCTAGGATTGTTAATGATTCGAAACCCGCATTACATTGAAATGCAAGATCTATCAGCAGGGATTTAGCGGTTCTCTCTCAGAGAATCTCTGCAATATCCAAGACATAGTACTTTTGTGTTTTCCTTTATAGGAACACCCTGAACAATAGTTCAATTAGTTACGGCTTAATGGCTTTCAGTTCCAGCAACTCGTGCCTGGAATCTTCGACAATTATCCCTTGCAGCTACTTGGATTTTTTTGTTAAAGTGTAATATGCCATTGAAAAGCGAGAACACCGAGCTTTCGATAAAGTCCTTCATTTTCGGTCTCTCGTACATACTTGAAAGCTATTTCTGCCGCGTCATAAAATTCGTGTATCTATCTCGAATAGATTCGATCAAATGTCAATAGCGAGTTTGGTAAAATAAATGAAAATGGATTGCCCATCGATCCTGTCAACCACCGAATAAAGCACCCAAGCTTCGTGTTATTATTACCAGGATGGTCAAATTTATACGACTAATCCTCTAATGGATTTTATCTTTCGTGTATTTATCGCCACCAATGTAGCCCATTCACCTGTCAAAATCTAATTAAATAGATTAAGGTCATAAACCTCGAAAAAAGTACAATTTCCGTAGTGACAAATTTTTAATGGTAATAGGTAGGGTGTGTGACCAA
Organism: Synergus umbraculus; assembly: GCA_900474325.1. Lineage (NCBI taxonomy): Eukaryota > Metazoa > Arthropoda > Insecta > Hymenoptera > Cynipidae > Synergus > Synergus umbraculus. Next base: position 15,275 of record UCOK01009429.1, on the reverse strand, counting down.
ATATTTTCATTTTATATTTGCTTCTGTGGCAAACAATTTTATGTAAGACTGTAAGATTCCGTTCCAAATACAACTCTGACAAATGGAAACTTCTCAATTCTCCAGAAATAACAACTGAAAGAAATAAATGCCATTTTCGCTTCTTGAAAAGGCACCCAACTAAGAAGAGCTCAGTTTAGAAAGCTCTCAATATAGTTTAAAGGATAATTTACAATTTTAAGACGTCTTTTGTGTGACCTAAAAGACGTCTGGTTTTTATGAAATGGTATAAGAAAAAAAAATATACCTATTGTTGACGAAGTTTCACAATGTAAAGTAATGAATCTCTCGATTCAAATCTTCGAAGAGGAAGAAAGGGATGAAGACATGAGACTGCAAGATCCAAACAGGGGAAAAAATTAAGGTGGAGGAATCGAGGAGAAAAACCTGGTACCATTCGCTTCGCTCTAAATATAATAATAAATTCCATTCACGATTCCCCCATGTTATATTTCACTGAAGGTGGGCACGATAGTCACACAACATCCGAATTTTTTGTTCAGGGTGAGTTCAAGCCCAGCCAATTCGCCAATTTTCCTTCAAGTTTGCGGCGAAAAAACTGACTTTTAACTTTTTACTTTACTTTTCGAAGTAACACACAAAAGTGGAGTTTTTTTGATCAAATAGAAATTGGCGTTGCTTTTCTCGAGCGTCTTTCAATTAATTAAAACAATTAAATTTATTTATGTCACTTAAAAGACATACTACACATATTATTAAATTCGGAAGGAAATTGTTCAAGTATGTATAAAAGTAATAAAAAATGAGAATGTAATAACAATCTTCTGAACCAGAAAGAGACGCAAATGATGTTTACCTCAATCTCGAAATCCAAATATTTGAACTAGTTGAAGACGTCGAGAGTGTAGACCTGGAAAGTGTATTTCTCAGTCATATTGATCTACAGGTAGGCGTTGAACAAGTAAAAAAAAAAGCTCATCTGATTATATCATACAAAATGAAACTATCTTAGCTCCATTTTACTCCCATCCTTTATTGAATATAAAAGTCCTTAAAATGGAGGACTGATTAAAGGTTGAATAAGGTTTGTCTTTTAGCTTATGCAAGAATGAAAGTATGATAGATGCAAAACTGATAACTTTGAGAGATAAAAGAAAGGAAGCCTCCGGTGACACCTCCCTTAGTCTGTTGAATCATCCCTCATCTCCCTTGAACTATTATTCTCCCACAGTGAATTGCAGACGACCAGGGTGAAGCAGACGATACACTCGAGTTCCTCCTGCAGCTTGTATTTCCATATCATGTAACCGGAACTGTGGAGATATAACAATGTTGAAACTGACACATCGTGTTATTTTTATGAAAGACATAAAATCGGATCATGGCGAGAGAAAATAAAGAAAAGTAAACAAAAGGAGGTTCCTTTAGTATTTAGTCTTAACGAGCACCTCGAATACAAAAGCTGGCTTCCGTTTTATACCCCTATCCCTTCGGGCTTCACATACAAGGTCGCAGAGTTTGAGGTCATGAAAGTTTTATTTTATGCTGCACGGTTGTGCTTCCTGCATATTATGGAAACAATTGTTTCAATTTTCAGTGTGTTCGTTAGTGTATAGCCAACCCCTTTAAATCCACCCCCTTTTTTCTTTAATCTGCACTTTTCCCAAACTCAAACCCCTTATCCCATCTACTTTTTTAAGCTTCTCTTCCAAAACCGTCTTTCCTTCTCCTTCTCGATCAACTTGTTCTCTTTAAAATCATATGATAACCTACAAGCTTCGGAATTCATTCCGATCTGATCCGAAGGAAGTTTTCAATTCGAATTAGTTCGAAACCCATTAAAAACAAATTAGAACCTTTAATCCGAATGAATCCGCCAACCCGAATTAATCAGAAATAGTTCGAATAAATCCGGTCAATTAGATAGAATCCTAATTTTTCGGAATCATTTGGTTTAATTTGGATAGACCAGGTTAATTCGGATTGGAAGACCTGATTGGCCGGATGCATTCGGATTCATTCGGATTGAGCAGATTTATTTAAATTGAAATTCATTCCTAATCATTCCGAAATTTTCTGAATCATTCTGCAATTGACATCCAAACCAAACAGTTTCATTCCGATCTGATCGGAAGGAAGTTTTCAATCCGAATTAATCCGAAACCGATTCAAAACAAATACGAAGCTTTAATCCGAATGAATCTGCTAATCCTAATTAATCAGAATTAGTCGGAACAAATCCGGTCAATCCAATTGAATCCAAATTTTTCAGAATCATTTTGATTGATTTGGAAAGACCAGATTAATTCGGATTGGAAGTCCTGATTGGCCGGATTCATTCGGATTGATCAGATTTATTTGAATTGAAATTCATTCTGAATTAATCCGAAATTTTCCGAATCATTCCGGAATTGGCATCCAAACCAAACAGTTTCATTCCGATCTGATCCGAAGGAAGTTTTCAATCCGAATGAATCCGAATTTTCCTGAATCATTTGGATTAATTTGGATAGACCAGATTAATTCGTATTGGGGGTCCTAATTGACGGGATACATTCGGATTGGAATTCATTCCGAATCAATCCGAAATCAGTTCAAACTTTCAATTCGAATGAATCTGGTCTATCCGAATCAATCCGAATAATTCATAAAAATTCGGATAAACTCGCATTCATTCAAATTGACAATCCGAATTAATCAGAATTAATCTGTACTTTAAATCCGAATAAATCTAGTTAATCTGAATTTTTCAGAATCATTCAGATAGATCGAATGAATTCGAATTGAAAGTTCGGTTTCCTTCGGGTCAGATTGGAATAATTCTGTTTATTTCGGATACCAATTCCGGAATGATTCGGAAAATTTCGGATTGATTGGGAATGAATTTCAATCTGAAGCTTACGCTAGGACGATACAGTGTTTGCATTCGGAAAAAAATACTGGTGTTCACAGGATGCCGAAGAAAATATGCAAAGAATAATTTGCTGGCCAAGTAGAATTTTTACGACTAACTATCAAGTGCAGTTTAAAGAGAAAAACAATTATTTTCATGAAAAGTGATGTTAAAGAGTTTAAAAAAGAAATATTAATTCTGTTTTGACCTTAGAATTGTCCAAATTGACATTCGCTATGTGAATTTTGACAAAAAACTGAATTGAGGTGAATATGAATTCAAATCAAAGTGAAATCAAGATGAAATCAAAGTGAAATGAAATTACATAATCGTCTACCAGAAAAGGATTTAATTAATAACCTAGTGTTATAAAAAAATATTTATTATTGCGAGCCAAACAATGTACACACATACATATTAAACATATATGAAAAGCTGCATAAAAGGTGAATTTATAAGCGTCAAACGATAACATTACTCGAAATTAGAGTCCTCGCAAAGTGCAAAATCAGTTTCAATTTCCCTTAATAGTCATTAGGGATAATCGTCAAGCTGAAGAGGCATTAATGTCGCACCCTGTACAGTGTGCAATGTGCATTTGTGTAAACGAAAGGTGTGAATGCCAGTACATACTTTAGTAAATGCACTCGTGCCGACTAAGCCGCACGGCGTCGGAGAAAAAAGGTGAAAAAAGGTAAAAGAAGGAAAAATAAAGTCGGGAAGAAAAAGAAAAAAATGAAATGAGAAAGAAAAAAAAATGAAAAGCCGTTTTTGCTGGAAATGTGAATGACATAACGAAATACATACAGGTGTATCGCTGTGCACGTGCGTGGAGACATGTGTCAGAGAAGAAGACCGTCTAGCAGGGTGTCTCTTCCCATTTTCCATGCAGACGGATGGGTGGGTTGGCTCTTTACAGAAATGCATGTTGAGTTTTTGAGGGTGCATAGGCAGTAGGCACCCCCAGGGTAGTTGGGGTTGCACACATGAGTGCAAATATGTCTCCATCCCCCCTCCCTTCAATTTTACATTTGACGAGCGACGGATTCTTCGACCGTCGCTATTTTCTCTCGTCAAGTTTCCTCCCTCTCGCCCGTCATTTTCGTTCTTTTGGTTTGTTACTCTCGCTTTTTAAACGCGGTTCACAGACAGTGGCACTATCGGTAGTGATTGCGTGATGCCGAGGGCTGAAAGACAAAAGAAGATTGGGCCGAGAGAAAACGATACAAGAATCGCTATTATTACTATTGCTCATAAAATTTTGTGGTCTAGTCAACGACCAGACAATTATCAAATATTTCGAGGTATTTAGTATGTTTTATTTTTGTTGTCTGCAGATTTACAACACTATCTCTTAAAGTCGCAAAGTGACTGGAAGACAAGGCCTTAGAATAAGTAATGATAAAAATCATGTAAAGCAAACGGCTTGAGTGTTCTTGAGAAGAAGGTTGCATCGAACACAAATTGCCTTCCATTGCGGCTGAGGCACGTAACTATGTCCCGGTGGCTTCTGCAGTCAATCTCTTTTGCTCGTCTGTACCATGTTTTTCTATCTCCATCCATTCAGCGAGAGTGCCGTCACCTTCTATTGCAGTAACGAAGTAACGAGGATCATCCGACGTACACGAGACGAGTTTCGAAGACGTTACGTATTGGTAGCTGTCGCATCTTATTCGAATCTCGGTGTACTCGATACACAAGCTGAAGACGAAGAAAATAAAACGAGATGAGGAAATAAGAATATAAGGGAAAAAAAGAATGAAGGCTCTTGTGCTCTTCCGCATTACCATGTTGAAGAGTGCCTCTACGTGTACCTACTTTTTCACGACTCTTTCTTTTCTCTCCTTTATTCGTCGTTTCAGTGCGTCTGCCTACTTCTACCTTTACCTCTGCTAGTTCTAGCTCCACCCGTAACATTGCCTTTTTCAACCAGATGGGGAAAACTCGAATATCTCCGATTTAAGAATGTCAAAATGAAGCTTTCCAAATTGCAGACTCTGCTTTAAATCGATCCTCTAGTGTCCTCTAGATGCCTCCATATGTGAGGCATATATTTTTTATATAAAAGTTCCTTTGGTGTGTTGGATATTTATGGCGGTTTTTTTTAATATAGAGGCTGTAGATAGGTTTGGTTGCTTTATTTATTGTGAACTTTCCACTTTTTACGTTTGCACTTCTCGCCAGTTACTTTCTAAGTTTAACAAACAATTAATGAAACTTTATAAATTTTCGTGAAAACATTGAAACATGACCTGAAACTTATAAGTATTGAATATTGAAATCGATTTCTGCCTTCGATTCCTCAGAATCGAAGCATCGAAGAATCGATTCTAACCGAGCGTTACCCATTACTAGGCGGTATGCCTTCCCTAAACAGTCTGACGATTTCTCATCGAGCTCGCCTTTTTATACCCAGCGGGCTTCGCGGAGTCGCGTGGAGAGGGCAGAACTGCATGGAGGGAGATGCGCGGGATACATTTTCTCGGTCTCCGCGCTTTTTCATGTCCCCCTCCACGCCACGCTACACTCGCGGTGTAAGTGGAAAGTGTCTTCTCTGCGCTATAGTCAGACATCATTCTAAATATTTTCAGCCGAAGATTTTTTCCTTTTCTTCTAAGCTATTTTATATCTATTCTTATTCTATATCCTAAAATTTATTTAAGATTGTTTCCGAGATAGTAATGTTGTTTAGTTTAGGATTGTCGCTATACGCATGTGTGTATATCATGCTATTTAATAACACACATGAAACTTGATGGTCAGCACAAGTGTTTCAAAGGATTAATTTCTCCGCTTCGGTGGCGTAAGTGCAAAGTAATTCGCGTCAGCCGCTTCCGCGACGGACGTGTCGATCGCCCTTAGGGTAGGATAGCATTAGCTCCAACGACCCTTCCATAGCGCAATCCATTTTGTACGCTAAATGGATCTAAGCTTTTCGACATCCCTCATATCTCTCGGCGAAATTGTCATTCGAGTTTTCGGATGCTTTCGGCAGCAGGAAATTGAATTATTGTGTAATCTGCAGAGATGGGCGCATAAAGCATCTCCAAAGTATTGACATTTTTCATTTCGTGGAGGAATTAATATCGTGTTTTATTGAATCAATTGGAGAAGTTTGAATTCGCCAGAGAAGCGAGAATTTGAAACTTGACAATATTTGGTCACAACCCCTATTCCTGTTCAATTAGGGAACACGGGTTGCTTCAAATTTGAAGAAAATCAATAATACATCTAAATAAATGCGTAAACATTAAAAATAGTTAATTTTTTGTTTCAGAAATGACCTTCATCGGACGGCTTCTGCTGCTACGGAGGTGCGGGTGTGAAAAGGCTAAAATGCCAAGTGACAGTTTTAGTGGTATGCATTAAGTGAGCGAATCAATTAAGGAGTTTAATCGGATAATCCGATTGAACTGAGGAACTTCGTCCCAAAAACTGTGGTTTAGAAATCACGTTAGTTCGCGAATCAAGTCTACCTGGAGCAAGAACTATGGTGAGTAAAGACTTTTCCGTATACCGACGACATTAATTAGATCTCTTGTCAAAGTCGTTTAAGAGCAGTTCATCAACTATGCAATCGAATTTGAATCAGTATTCGCAACTCACAACGTAAATTTTATGCAAAACTCTTCCTTTGACATGAAGCATTGTTCAATTTTAAATACGTTTTAAAACGCTTCAAGTAATATACGTGAAAGAATTTCCTCTCTGGTTTGAAAAAAAAATATATTAAAAAATCCTCATGAAAAATAGGAGAAAAGAGTTCTCTTCTATATTCACTGGCATCGGACGCTTTTTATCTTTCGCTGATTTTCAGTTTTCCGATATTTTCAATCTTGCTTGCACTGCAGCATCTTTAAATTTTACAACCTTATGATTATAACTTAATAATAATAACTTAATATCCGCTCAATAACAAGAAATTTCGCCTTCAATAAAGTTTTTCCTCTCTAGAAAGACAATAATTCTTATTATACCAATAAATCTTTACATTTATGGGACAAAATTATCAATTGCTTTTAGGCTTTAGTTGTAACGAAAAACAGGTTGTAAAATTTCATGAGGGGGGTTCGAGGCTTTGTATTTGACAAAGGAAGCGTGAAGCGCGATAGGAAGATCCAGTGAAAAGGGTCTTATGGGCACTTGAAATAAACAGAATTATATATATATCGGGCAATAAATAAGGGTAAGGGTAAAGTGGGGTAGCTAGCGCGGCGTGTACGCACTCGGGAAATGCATGCGAAACGTCAAATGCACTCTACACGGTCTATCAAAATGCAAATGTCTTTTATCCGCGAGGTAATGTATGCGTCCGTCGAGAATCAGTATTCAGACTGAGCACATGAGATCCGCCCCTACGTTACTACGGGCTAGTATGCCACTGGTATAAAACGCCGGATTCTGGGGTTTCACCGAACAAAGTAACCCTCCATAGACCACGAATCACCTCCACACGCCCATCCTCTTAACCCGCGGCCAAATCTTCATTTTACGACCGTTGCCTCCGATCAATGACTCCTTGCGAAAAAGGATCGGCTCGTTCAAGGAGCAGCCTTCATGATTATAATTTTCGATTCAGCTTTTACCGAAGATGAATCATGCAGAAATGAAATTCTTATACTTGGGTTATATTTCAAACGTGAATCTTGGAACACTTCTTAGGCAGAGATTTTGATGGAGTTCTGACAGTTTTCAGTTTTTCAGTTTTCTGTCAGTTTTCCCGACTTCTGATGTGGTCCTAACCAGGTTAACTGGCAAGGCCCACAAAAGGCTTGTAACCTTTCAGAATATTGCCTTACTTAAGGAAAAGTGGCCAATGCCTTGTCAGTTTTCCAAAAAAAGGCGATAGTAAATACCCCTCCTAGGAAAAACTGAACAATACCCTAAAAACTGTTCTGTGGATTTATTACTCACAATATATGATTATTAAACTATTTTATTTTCTAAAGAAAAGTCCTATTACAAAAAAGAGATGTTAATTAGATATGTATAAACAATAAGTAATTTTAAAGAATTTAAGGAAATTTCAAGAAAGTTTAAGTGATTCTAGGGAAGTTAAAGTATTTAAAGATATTTCCTAAAAGATTTCAGGAGAATTTAAAGCGGTGTAAATGGTTTTCAAGTGATTTTCAGGAATTTAAGGAGATTTCACAAAATTGTAAGTCATTTTAGGAAATTTGAAAGGATTGACAAACTATAAAAGGATTTTCCAGGATTTCTTCACAAGAGATAAAAAATTATAGGTTATCGTAGGGGCTTTAAGAGATTTTAGTTAATTTTAAGGAATTTAAAAGGGTTTAAAGAAATTTCAATTGATTCTGGGGAATTTAAAAGGATTTTAAGATATTTTCCGAGATTTCAAAGAAATCAAGATTTCCTAAATGATTTCAAGAGAATTTAAAGTGATGTAAATAAATTTCAAGTGATTTTAAGTAATTTAAGGAGATTTCCAGAAATTTTAAGTCATTCTAGGGAATTTTGAAGGATTTCCGAAGAATTTAAGGATTTTCCAAAGCTTTCACAAGACTTAAAAAGTTTTAAGATATCTTAAAGGACTTTAAGAGATTTTAGTGTATTTCAAAAAATTTTTCAAGTGATTTAAAGGAATTTACGGATATTTCAAAAAATTTCAAGTGATTCTAGGGAATTTAACAGGATTTCTAAAGAATGTAAGGATTTTCTAGAGCTTTCACAAGATTAAAAAAATTATAAAATATTGTAAAGGATTTTCAGTGATTTTAGTGAATTTTAAGAGATTTCCAGTGATTTGAAGGACTTTAAGAAGGTTTCAAGAAATTCTAAGTGATTCTGGGTAATTTAAAAGGATTTTAAGATATTTTCCGAGATTTCAAAGAAATCAAGATTTCCTAAATGATTTCAAGAGAATTTAAAACTATGTAAATAAATTTCAAGTAATTTAAGTAATTTAAGGAGATTTCCAGAAATTTTAAGTCATTCTAGGGAATTTTGAAGGATTTCCAAAGAATGTAAGGATTTTCCAAAGCTTTTACAATATTTAAAAAGTTTTAAGATATTTTAAAGGATTTTAAGATTTGTTAAACCTCTTAAAATTTACTAAAATTACTAAAAACTCATGTAATTCTCTAAAATCCCTTTAAATCTCTTATTATTATTGCAAATTATGAAAATAATATAATCATAAAATGTAATTTAATAATAATTTTCATGAAAACCTTTTTAAATCTGCTAGAAATATATTTTTATCAAATTCCGACTTATAACTTTTGTATGTTTTAATTTAGTTATGACAAATTATATTTTTCAAAACTTGATTCTTATTTTCAATTCTGGAAAAGCTGGAAAGTAGGCTAGTTAGAAAATGGACTGGGAAAGAATGTGGAAAAGGTAAAACAGTTACTTTTGAAATTAAAACATTAACAGAAATACTAAACTTTAAGAAACACTAGGTGTTTTTAAAATGGGTGTTACACCTAAAAGACTAAAACCGAATTGAGAGTAAATGGTGTGCCAGAAGTGAGGTGCCGCGTGCCATAGATTTTCGTTAACTTTAGATAATCTCGCCTAAATCCAAGTCCCTTCTTTTTACAGAGAAGGAGAGAAAAGGAGAATTTTCTTGCGAAGCTTGAAGATCCCTCGTATTTATCCGAGTCAAACCACTAGAAAAACGGACGATTTTATCGCTCGGTAAATTGAATTCTGTGATTCGATGTTAAGAAGAGTTAAATAACAGAGAAGTAGGGGAAAAAATACTAACAAATTTTTAAATTTCTTTCATAATTCTCAACTGCAATATCTCTAATAGAATTTACTCGATATCTTGATCTTGTTTACTTTTAAGTAGATTCTTGCAACTTATGATTATTTTTTGTGAAATAAAAATGTTAATAATCTAAAAGTAAAATATGATGCTAGCTTGCTTGTATATATTTTAGTAATTTAATAATTTTTTCTTTTTTAATTTTAGTATTTTACTAATTTTGAAAATTTTTTTTTTTTTATGAGGGAAGTGTTTATTGTCTAGACGCTATTTTGAAAAATATTCTTCTGATGGTGAAATTCGAAACACTGTCTAGAAAACTGAAAACAAATTTTTATTTTACAAAGAAGTAACTAAGCAGCCCTTTCATTTTCTTCAAAGAAATTGAACGATGGTCCGGGGGTGTTTTGTTGACCTTAACTTGTTGTTTTGTTTACCGACACCTCCGTTTGAAGGTTGTCCAGTGGAAAGACTCTGCGGGGTTCGTGAAGAGTATATACATTGCTTGAATGGCGCGTAAGACAAACATCCTTGGCATAAAAGGGGATTACTTCGTCAAGGCTTTTTGCACTACAAAGTTTTAACACCTGGTTTTAATTTAAAATTTAGACACAAGGGGCACTTAATTCTAAAGGCACCTTTTAATTCTAAATCTTGAAACCTGGATTGAAAGTTGAAAATTAGTAAACTTCCAACTTAACATTAACAGGTTGAATTAGAAAAATTTTTAACAATTCCTTTTTGCAAACAAACGAGAAATTGGAAATCATCCAACAATTTTCGTAGAAATGAAAATTTGAGAAACAGTTAATTTTTACAAGCTGTGAAATTACAGCGATCTGACGCAATAAAGTTTAGCTATAGTTCGGCATTTCAAAAGGGGAAAAAAATAAAGCGTATATCCGGTGAGTACCTGGCGAAATTCGAAACGAGACACTCGATTCCGTTCAATCGAACGAGCACGATTGAGCGTTTCATTTAAGCGAGTACCGCTACGAAAGCCCAAACGAGTTTCTGTTTTCACGAAAAAAAAAAGTTGCCGAGCAAGCTTTTAGTCGCGTATTTCGTTCGTTTGCCGGCTTGCACTAATTACACTTTTTTGTTGATTTATTCTTTCATTATCGCACGATGCGAACAGCGCCAGTGCCGATATCTCGAGAGAAAATCATCAGAGTCACGACGCTTCTTTAAATTGGATTCTTATCGAGTGACGAGAATTGTCGATTCCGCAAGACGAAGCCGGAAAGAAGATGTCGATTATTTTCATTATTATATTTCCAAACTGATAAGATTTGTCTGGTGATTGAAAAATTGCTTGATACGTTTAAGGGATGTTCAAAAGGGGAATATTGAAGGGCGGAGAGGGGCGGGAGGGGGGAGAAAGAGACTGAAACGGGAATAATGAAGAGTTATAAAAGAGAGAGGAGAACATAACTGAAGAACGTTACACCTGTTCATCCCTGTAGTTACCTGGCATGGTGTAATTGGCAATAATGGTATCGCGAATGTTCCAAATGGAAGATTTACCTTTATATGCACCGCAGTTACCACAGTCATTTATGTGTATGTGAAATACACAATATACGTTCGTACTATCTCCGCTCCACCAATAATAGACGCTCTCGCAGATTCAAATCATCGCCGCGATGGAGCGCACAATCGCGTCGACATAAACCTCGGATTATCTCCAAGCTTCGGTGTAATTGCGCGTGCAACGCTTACGAGGGTATCTGCTATCTCTTGTCAATTCCGCCTCTCATTTTATTGCATCTTCTCCATCTTTTCTTCCTTTCGCGCATTTTATGGATTATCTTAACCTTTTATTTTGTAAAACGTTTTTTAAAACAACGTCAACTTTTATTCATTTTTCAAGTGGACAATAAATGCATTTATTTATTTTTTTTCAATACGATTAATGACAATGATAAACTAAAAATATTTAAAATTGTTTCCGCCCACTCAAACGCCCACCCATAATGTACATTAGCTACGTCTATTATAGTAACGCCCACTAGTGGAGCTATCAACATCCAGTAGGCGGGACTAATTAATATTAGGAGTAGTTAGTGGACGAGAAGATTAATTTGGCTAATAAGCGCAATAAACTGAAAATATTTATAATCGTTTCCGCCCACTTTCTACGCCCGCCCATAATATACACATTAGCCACGTCTTTTATAGTAACGCCCACTAGTAAAGTTATATACGCCCAGTAGGCGGAACTAATTAATACTAGGCGTAGTTAGTGGGCGTTTTTAGTAATTCTCATTAGACACACCCACTAGTAAAGTTTATTATGCTTAGTTTTATCCAAAGGAGCGTTATCTCATCATCTCCCCTAATGAAATAAGCTCTGTATTAATTTTTAAAATACCTATTGAATAAGACCTTAATGATATGTAATAGAATGTTTTTCCTTCTCTTCCGAGAAGATTAATAAGGCTAATGAGCGCAATAAACTGAAAATATTTATAATCGTTGACTCGAAATGATGAAAATTGGTTTTTGTTCATTAATCAGCGCGATATGTAGGAATGACGTGCGTCATATGGGAGACTCGCATGTAATGAGAGTCGTTATTATTATACCTGTCACCGTTTATTTCCCAAGCTTTCATGCAGATTCGCAATAATTGAATATGTCGCGACGACGTTCATCAGTGTTTTCGCCACCCAGGGTGAAACGAATGTCGCACGTCGTGCGCTACATCACCCCATTTTGAAAACACTTTGGTAGATATGCAAAAGTCGTGGCCATGCTGTTCTTGGGAGGGTCGCAGACGGATTCAGTCACGAACCGAGGGCATACCATATTTGACCCAGTGGAGGGAACGCATTGAAAGCATACGCGCCATAATAATAATTTTCACATTCTCTTAACAATCTTCTCATTTGTCCTACCCTCCTAATTTATATATTTCTTAGCTCCTTGTAGGAGCTAAGGTAACTCGTTTATTAGGAGAATAATTGACTTGGGAATGAGAGACAGTTCCGCTAATTCAAACTAGAATATTTTATTCCTGGCAACTCGTATGACCACTCCTCCTATGGTTAAACCACTGATCAGAAACTGTTGATAGCCGTAGCACACGGAAGGGTTTTAATACCAGCTGAGTCACTCACTGGGCATTAGCAGAGAGGCAATAAAGCTAAGTGTAAACAGCAGTAGCGACACCCTGACTTTAAGATAGGGTTTAGCCGTTTCTCACTCGAGTCGAAAGGACACGTTTTAGCTTGTGGTGCAAGCCTTTCTTGGTTGCACAATTCACCTGGAGGAATCGCATCGTGGACTGTAAAGAGAAATGCAGGAAGAAACGCAGATAGTGTTGCATGCTAGACGCATAAATACCCTCTTGTTCAGTGCCGTTAAGGGCTTATCGTTATTCCGCACACGTTGGCCGTTCGTCGCAGCTAGAGCACTAACTACTTGCGTTACGAGTCGGCCAAGAACCCTCGATAAACAACCCGGAGAGTCACCGCCGCTTCGAGACCATTTCCCTCCTCCCGATGCCTATAAGTATTCAATTTGCATAGAAACGCGACTAACTTTAGCTATTAACCGACGACCCGTATTCTCTGCCGCGAGCGGAACGCGATCGTGCACGATTCAATTACCAAAATGGCAAATCTTCGGAATCCCCTTTTCGCATTCTTATACAAGAGTGACGATTGCTTTCCTGTTCAGCAGCCTTGATATTTATCGCAAGATTATCATTCTGGGTTCACTAACCACGCCCCCTTTTAATGTCTAACAGAAACGTCCATTAGCCACGCCTACTAGCACTGCCAATTATCAACGCCCACTAGCGACGTACATTCACAACGCCCTCCTAACATCATAAAATCTTTTTATAAACTCTACAAAGTTAAAAATTATACCGTCAAATTACATTTTACGTAAAGGAACGTCAAGGAGGAGGGCAAACTAGAAACGCCTGTTAGAAACGCCCACTAACGATGTCCATTAGCAACGCCCACTAGCGACGCCCAATAACAACGTCCTCCTAACATCCTACAATCTCTTTTAAACTCTACAAAGATAAAAATTATACTGTCAAATTACATTTTACGTAAAGGAACGTCAAGGAGGAGGGCAAACTAGAAACGCCTGTTAGAAACGCCCACTAACGATGTCCATTAGCAACGCCCACTAGCGACGCCCAATAACAACGTCCTCCTAACATCCTACAATCTCTTTTAAACTCTACAAAGATAAAAATTATACTGTCAAATTACATTTTACGTAAAGGAACGTCAAGGAGGAGGGCAAACTAGAAACGCCTGTTAGAAACGCCCACTAACGATGTCCATTAGCAACGCCCACTAGCGACGCCCAATAACAACGTCCTCCTAACATCCTACAATCTCTTTTAAACTCTACAAAGATAAAAATTATACTGTCAAATTACATTTTACGTAAAGGAACGTCAAGGAGGAGGGCAAACTAGAAACGCCTGTTAGAAACGCCCACTAACGATGTCCATTAGCAACGCCCACTAGCGACGCCCAATAACAACGTCCTCCTAACATCCTACAATCTCTTTTAAACTCTACAAAGATAAAAATTATACTGTCAAATTACATTTTACGTAAAGGAACGTCAAGGAGGAGGGCAAACTAGAAACGCCTGTTAGAAACGCCCACTAACGATGTCCATTAGCAACGCCCACTAGCGACGCCCAATAACAACGTCCTCCTAACATCCTACAATCTCTTTTAAACTCTACAAAGATAAAAATTATACTGTCAAATTACATTTTACGTAAAGGAACGTCAAGGAGGAGGGCAAACTAGAAACGCCTGTTAGAAACGCCCACTAACGATGTCCATTAGCAACGCCCACTAGCGACGCCCAATAACAACGTCCTCCTAACATCCTACAATCTCTTTTAAACTCTACAAAGATAAAAATTATACTGTCAAATTACATTTTACGTAAAGGAACGTCAAGGAGGAGGGCAAACTAGAAACGCCTGTTAGAAACGCCCACTAACGATGTCCATTAGCAACGCCCACTAGCGACGCCCAATAACAACGTCCTCCTAACATCCTACAATCTCTTTTAAACTCTACAAAGATAAAAATTATACTGTCAAATTACATTTTACGTAAAGGAACGTCAAGGAGGAGGGCAAACTAGAAACGCCTGTTAGAAACGCCCACTAACGATGTCCATTAGCAACGCCCACTAGCGACGCCCAATAACAACGTCCTCCTAACATCCTACAATCTCTTTTAAACTCTACAAAGATAAAAATTATACTGTCAAATTACATTTTACGTAAAGGAACGTCAAGGAGGAGGGCAAACTAGAAACGCCTGTTAGAAACGCCCACTAACGATGTCCATTAGCAACGCCCACTAGCGACGCCCAATAACAACGTCCTCCTAACATCCTACAATCTCTTTTAAACTCTACAAAGATAAAAATTATACTGTCAAATTACATTTTACGTAAAGGAACGTCAAGGAGGAGGGCAAACTAGAAACGCCTGTTAGAAACGCCCACTAACGATGTCCATTAGCAACGCCCACTAGCGACGCCCAATAACAACGTCCTCCTAACATCCTACAATCTCTTTTAAACTCTACAAAGATAAAAATTATACTGTCAAATTACATTTTACGTAAAGGAACGTCAAGG